>JANAVB010020781.1:0-52826 GCA_029216955.1 Iris pallida
AACAGAGGAAGACCCTTCTATCTCACGAGAGTTCTGAGTTGTCTGATTTGCACGTCAAAGCGATGAGCTCCCTGATGTTGAGTCAGAAGAACGCTCTTCACAGCGTCAAAGTCCCAATACGGTTCTGGAAAAGCTCTTCAGCCAAAACTTCTGCAGAAAAAACAAAAGAAGAAGTATTTCAAACAGAAGTACCATCAGATGCGTATGAGACGCTAACTAAAAAAAATGATGCTCATGCTTCTTGTTTTATCTTCAACAGACTACAAGGCATTTTACGCCAGTGTCTCAGGTATACCACTATTCAGCAAGGCTTTTACGCTAGTGCTTCAGTAAGGCTTTTACGCCAGTGCTTCAGGTGTACCACTATTCAGCAAGGCTTTTACGCCAGTACTTCAGAAACTTCAAAGGCAGATAATTGCTTACGATCAGACTTACCACTTAGGTCAAATGGTTTGGCTCTAATAGTGGATGAATCTACATCTGGTGATTGGGCGTACAAAGGAACGCTATTGGAAAGCATCGCCATTGTCATTTGTTGGAGAACGACATTGTAAAAAGTTATCTTCAGAGGAATGAGAATGAGAATATATGAAACATTCTCGACTATTTATAAAGACTGAAGAAACTGTTAGGAGTCTATCTCGGGAAAAGATCATATTAAAAGGCTCTCGTAACCACAAGACAGATGCCACGTATTGGTTTGTTTCTTGGGAATTAATAACCATAGAAGCAGTCAAAAGGAGTGATTAAACAATTCTGTACATCAACAGATAAGATCAACATCAAAATTTTATTTATGAAAAGGGGAGAGTGGATCCCTACATATAAGAGAGTCGCAATACATGGAATATCATTTTCTCTCTCCTTCATTGGGTTGACGAAGGGAGGCACCTAACTCGCGTATGTTGCGAATCCCAGAGCGACGCATCAGATTTAGAAACGCTTCTGCATCTTCTGAGCCCTCATATGCAGTCGAAGGACCACCATCGATGCGACTGAAGACTGCTAGAGTTAATCCAAAGCACTCTACAAAGTTGCGTGCTCGCTCAAAGTCAATCCTTGAGCCCAAAGCCTCTTCATTGTTAATCTCCTTCTTTGGCGCCATGTTACTATGGAGATGAATGACAAGAGTGAAGAATTTCTCCTCATTTATACAATTAAATCAAATATCCATATTCCTTATTGGAAACTGTTTATTATTAATACAAACTCGAAGAAGTGAAAAGGCGTTCGAAAGTTTCGAGAAGAAAATTCATTGTGACGGTTAAATGTTGACCGACACTATTTAATAATATTTTACGCCGACTGTTGGATATCCCCGCTTTTACGTGGATGACTGTTGCGTATTCCAAATTTTACGCTGACTGGTCAAATCTTAACTTTTACGCTTCTGTTCAAAGTGTTTCGAATTATGAAGACATTCGAAAACTTTGAAGGGGGTCTTGTAGGAGCGTAAAAAAGTGCTTCACCGAATGAGTCAAAGTGATAGATCATTTTACTCAAATTGATCTACTTTACGCCGCAGGGAGGTTAAATACTTTACGCCCCAGACAAGGCTAATCGCTTTTACGCCTAAAGCAGCCAGGGTCAAGACAATGGTTTTACGCCTAAGATATGCTAACCCTCTTTTTACGCTGGACAAAGCTGTCAAAGTCTCGCATTTAATGTAAAGTATGACATGAAGATATTGATGATGGCATATACCACAAATTTTGAAGGGATTTATTTTATACAGAGACTAATGTTGTCGTTTAGTATGTGGACTGAGCTACTTTACGCTCACATTATGGCTTCTTTTACGCACTAAGATTATATGAGATTTTACGCTCGAAAGTCGACGTGTGCGTAAAGTCTATTTGGGCTACTTTACGCTCAAGGTTATTTAATAACCACTTTACGCGGGAAATCTATGACAGGGCTGTTTTACGCCTAGTCCACTACTTTACGCTCAGAGTACATTGGGGTTGTTTTACGCCCTATTCTTCTTCATCAGTTGAGAACGTGGTCTGCCTACGTGGCTTTCATGCCACACATCTCGAAGAATGTGTGTACGTGCATCATATTCTTACTGAAATGATGGGACACGTGTCAACATATACAGAGGATGACTTCGGTCATGGGTGACAGTTGTTAGCGTAAAGACGGAACTTTTGCTGAGTTTTTACGCACAAGAGCCCAAGTCTATAAATAGACTTATTTTCTCATATAACAGACACAGAGACAGGAGAAAAGATAGAGAGATTAGAACTCAGAGATTTTTGATTCTCTAGAGCATTCTTCTTCAACCTTTCTTTCAGAACAGAGTGAAGCAAAGCAGAAAAGCATTCGGCCTCGCCATCAGTGCCCAAATGCGTCGATACCTTTCTGGTGACGTAGTTCTTCCAAGTTGTTCATCTTCAAGCAGCGATCTTCATCATCATCGTATGGTCTAAGGAACAAAATGATCATTTACAGATCAGACTTCTACAACAATACTTTCCTAGAATCAAATTTGTACTTCTTGTACTTTTTCTCATTTTATTTTCAAAAGCCAATTCTCAAGGCATTTTGTTAAGTGAAACATACACTCCGCCTACGCGTTTCCTCGATTCTGAGCCACGCTCGTACTATTATCAAATTTTTCTTTAACACGATTCCAAGTCCTCGACACACTTCCATTTCTCAAGTCTTTATTGAACTCAACGTATCACTTGGCTGGATCGTGTGCGCATTCCAGGAGTCCCCAAAATACATGCATTCAACCAAGCCGTATGATAGAGAATTTGTCGTTCTCACTCGAGTCGCATCGTGCACATACTCAGGCGTCCCAAAAATATATGCATGTCAGCCGAATCTCGTGAGGGGCATTCCTATATTCCTGTTTTACCTCCATCTATCCATACCATTCATAAAGATCAATCTTTTCCATGCTAATTCTTTAAACAGGGGCGTCTCGCCTAACCGCTAGGCCATTTCTCAAGGCTAAGTCAATGTCAGGATTGGAATCATAGTTCCCCAACAATAATGCCAACACTGACCCCAATCCTAGGGTCAAACCATAGTCCGTAGTACGGGATTTTCTACCCAAGCTCGTGTCACTGAGATTTCTAAACATCGAGCACGATCACCTAATTCGTATCAAGGTACGCGTTGCACATATTCGATTCTGTCCAAACCACCAATTCTAACCAATTCATGCATTCGATCACGAGGTCATCTAGATTTTACAATATGTTGCGTTCCAATCTCACGCGAGTCCGATCATCCACGGTGGTTCATGAATCACCATACAACATTGCCGCGGAATAATCATTCTCATCGAAGCGTAACTCTTGTTTGAGTCTAGACTAATTCATTCTTGATACGCAGATTGGACCTACTCAATCCTCAAGTTCGATTCATCAAGCGCACTGAGTCATTCTCGAGTCCACCTTCGCATCAAACCATAAGTCAAAACATACAAATTGTCATGCCATGCAAGTTCGATCACTCCCACTGTATGAATCACCATACCAGCACTCATGCAGAGTGATCGCCCTAATCGGCGTGACGCATGTACGAGGTTGGATTTGTGCTCGCATAAGACAAGAACGTCAACATTGTGGTTATCAACGAAGAAAATCCAAACATTTTGTTTTCCTCCAAGTCAAGATCTCAGTTCGATAGTCCGATCGTCATTCGTTCAACTAGAAAATCCTCGAGCCAAGTCTATCTTTTTCTTGACACATTTCAACATCTCGAGTATGGCATCCAGTGGTATAATAACATTTTGCACGATCGTCATTCCTCGAACCAAAGTACCCTCGAGTTATCGCACATCGATCTTTGATACGCCTCAATACCATCGATGATGTACGTAACCTGACGATCTTTCTTTTGCGACGAACTCCGAGTCGTGCACTGATGCTGTTGTCCGAGTTGGATATTCCAAAATCTCCTCGATATTCAAGATCAAATTTGATCGCTATTCCTCAAGCTAGTTTCAGGATCGTTGTCCAAAACTCAAGTAACATTTCATTTGACTCAATCCGAAATCATAAGTGCGATCCTCTAGCTTTCTCGATCAAGATATACATTTTTATTCATCGTTCCGAATAATTTTCTAACTCGAGTTGCCCATTCAAAAGTTGTCCGAACGACATCTCGTTCGGGACATTTGAAGTCATGACCAACTAAGCGTGACGCGTTCTAAGGCTTTGCGCGATCGCATCGCTTCGTCGACATACTCACCATTACTCGTAATCCTCAATCTTGCTCGAATGATTTCCAAGAAAATCCATACACTACTAGGATTCGAGCCATCTTATCTAGTTCTCAATTACGTTCGCGTCATTCGCTAAGACATCCTTCAGATTCGTTCGACGAATCTCTAGCGTAATCGCTCACGTCGTCTCGACGTACTAAGTCGTTCGCACTATTCCTCAAAAATACAAACCAATATTCCATGCACGCATAAGCGTTAGTTCGATAGCGTTCCTATCGATATACACTCTAAGTGTATCTCCGTTCCCGACCGAACGATACTTAATATTGCTCGCGATTCGTTTGCACCAAAAGGTCGAGGTGCGCGACACGCGGCACAACTTAGCCAAAAGGTCGTGTGCATAGCTATCCCGTGCGGATTATATTCGAGTTTGCACGTTCGCTTGCTAAAGTCGACGTTGGACTATTCGGGCATCTGTGCGACTTTGTGAAACCCATAAATTTCCAGTTCTTTAATTGAATCAATTAGCTAAAAATAAATCATTTGTTAATTTAAGAAAATACATTTTTTTTGGAATTTTAGAGTTTAGACAAAACCCATAATTTTAATTAGATAAATTTTTAGTGTTAATAATTATTATTTATAGTTAAATTAAAAATTATTATTTTCAAAATAAATAAAAAATTTGATTTTTGTTGGTCCAGACCCGAACCCAATCCTAAGTCCGAATTAATTTTTCAGAATATTTTTATGTATTAAATATTTAATGTTATTATATTTAAAAAAAAGACTTAAAAGCTTTTGACTCACTTAACTGTTAAATACACTCTATCAAACTCTCTTTCTTGTTTATTCTGGAGAATGAGCTCCTTTCACCCCCTAAACGGTCGAGCCCCTTGGCTTCGGCCTTCTCTACCGGCCGCCTCCTCCCCTTCGTCTTCCGGTAACCCCCACTTCCCCTCTTCTATATAAATCCCCTCCTCCACTCCTTTTTTTCATCCTTCTCCTTTTTCTCCAAAAATCGTGCCCTAGCCGAAGTTCCGCCCGACCCAGCTGCCGCCGCAGTCCCCGCGTCCAGGCCGCGCCCTCCCGGTGACCTTCGCCACTGACAGCCCCAGGCCGGCCCCGCCCAGGCGCCGTCCGACGAACCCCGATCCCTCCGCCTGAGCGCGGCCCCGCTGGCCGCGCGGCTTTTCCCGAGCCGACCGCCTTCCCCCGGCGTTCCATCCAACGATGTTTGCCATTAAAATCTTTTGATGGAAATTTCAATACAAACAGAACAGTGTTACAATATAGGACTTAGACGTAGTCCTAGGAGTACACTTTTGTTTAATCCGGGTCCCTAGTGCCGATGGAGCGAGTAGTAATACGTTGACTCCGTTGACGATCTGACGACGGTTATCGGTTCTCTGAAGGTCTGAGTTGCTCTGGGTACTGGAGCTGATGGAGAGGAAGAAGACGTTAAGTGTCTGTAGCAGCCTCTCTGGTTGTACGACATCTCTGTCTGTCTATGTATGTGTGTCTCTGTGTGTGTATAAGAAGGAAATGATCCCTCTATTTATAGTCTGCAGGCTAGATGCTCATGCGCGAATATGTAGGATGCGCCTGGACGCGGGGATGCCACGTGGTGATTGCTGATGGAGGCACATGGACGATGCATCCTGATTGAGGAGTTGAATTCTTCATACTGCTATTGTGGGCTGGCACGTAGCAGGGGGAGAATCTTTCTGTTGCTGAGATCTTGGATGAATCGAGTCAAAGGACACGTGTCATCGGCCCATGGCTCAGAGATCTCGAATTTGGTAGGGAATGATCTGGTAGGATGCGCCTGGGATTGGGCGCATGAGGAGACTTTGGCTCGTAACCTTTGGGAGTCACGAACAATTTGGGGCGCATGGATTTTGAGGCGCATGCGAGGCTTCAGTAGTGACTTTACTTTTGTCTTTAGGGATCAGAGGAAAGTCTGAGGCGCATACAGAACTTTGGGCGCATGGCTGCGGAGGCGCATGCGAGATGGTTGGGCGGCCACGTAGCTTGTAACCGCCGGAGGGGAGTAATGCTGATGCTAACGTCGGCGACGCTTTATTTTTTGAAAAAGCTGTCAACTGCAGTCTTCGGGGGACGTGCTGCCAACTCTGTCAGACTTTTGCATTTAATGTTCTTTGACAGGTGATGGGTTGTTGAGTGGGCGTATCGATCGGCGTTCCACTGGGCGCATGGGGCCGCATGCTTATGAAGCGCTCGATGCTTAGTGGAGCGTCAGTGTGATGCGCGGTCTGTCCGGCGCATCCGCTCCGCTTGACACGTCTTTTGGTGCGACTGTTACGTTCTTCGAGTGCTTGAAATAGCCGTTTTTGACTTGGCTGAATTTAAAGCGTCAGGTTCATCCATTTAATGCAAATTCATTGCACGGGATTCGGAGAGCCATCCACTTGGCGCATGGGTTTGATTTGCCCGGCCTATAAATAGTAGCATGGAGAGAGTTTGCTTCTCGTTCTCTCACGTCCTTCCGAAGTGAACTTGTTTACTCGAGTGCATTCTGTTGATGAGATGCTCCTGAGGGTGAAGATGCGACAAATTGTCTTCATTGATGCACTTAAAGGTGACTGTTACATCCAAAAGTCGGAGTCAAGGGCTTCCGAGGCAGGCGGAAGGTACCTGTTGCATCCAAAGATCGGGATGCTCGTGTCTCATCTCCGTTATGTGGGAAGAGCCGCAGATCAGAATTGCGGGGCTGCGGCTTTGGGGGCTCTTTCTTCTGTCAGAGTGGGTGTTGCCCATTTTGGTTGTGTTGAAAGCTGCTCTTTTAGCCGTGGTTTTGATTGCGGTCTTCCTTGGTCTTTGGAGGCTCTTTCAAAGCCTCCCCTGGTCACAGGTTGACTTGCGGTGCTGTTATCTTCCTCGGTTTGGGGAGCTCTTCCTCCAGCAAGAGGGTTGATTGATACCCTCGTTCTGCTCAATAAATGCTTCATTAGTCGAAGCATTTAGACGGCGGTGAGCGTGGCTGGAAGGGTGGCACATAACTGAGCTGCTGAAGGGATGCACATAACTGAGGATGCACATAACTGAGCTACTGAAAGGATGCGCCCGGCTGGGAGCGCATGGTGGGATGCGCCTGACTGAGAGCGCATGGTGAGACGCGTCTGTTCAAGAGCGCATGATGACTGCTGCGCCTGGCTGTAGACTTAGGGGCTTTTCTTTTTGTAGAAGTTCTGCTTTATACAGCCCTTTTTAAGACATGTAATAGACTTTTATATGAAATAAAAATCTTCTTTTAATGTCTATATTCTTGTTTTGCTTTGTCAAAGTACTTTGTCTGAACTCCCTGGCGCATGTAGTATTTGGCGCATAGGATTTCTGATCGTGAAATTCCTTGATTCTACAAGACCCCCTTCAAAGTTTTCAAAACTTTTTTTGTCAAGTTTTAGAATACTTTGAATAAGAAGCATGGTGGTTGGGGTGCATGACTGTTCGGACGCATGGATACTCCGTGCATCAGTGATGGGGCGCATGCTTCTCTCAGTTAATGAAAATAATAACGCCTTGATAACTAAGAAGATTAATGATGATCTTTTTGGATTTGTCTGCAGCTATCTCTTCACAGAACCCGAAGCGGCGGCTGAGGTCACACTTCATCCGTTCACGCGTGCAACTGAGCCTATAAATAGGCGTGAGATGGAGAGAGAGAGAGTTCTTCCTCTCTTTGTGTCACGACCCGTACCCTAGAGTTAGGGCACGAGAACGTAACAATGCCCAGCCTACGCCGCAGTGTCGGCGGTAGAACGCTGTCCTAGGTCTCAATGCATCTAACAGTATAAGACTAAACAGATTATACTCCCCGAATGGGGGTGACATAGCAGAATGTAAACTCAATCACATCTAAGACAGAGCATAAAGGAAGATAGATAAAACATGAAATCGAAAAGAGATACAACAGATAGAAGTCTAAGTGTCTAAGGTACAAAACCCAGAAATACATCTCAAAACTCAAATACAGTAATCCATGAAATAAATACAACTCCAGACAACTGAGAACAGCTAACTAAACAACCTCTAATGGGTCTCCTCTAGGCTAGCAGGAAATCTCCAAGCTATCTGTAAAATTTGTCAACGTATCCTGTCAGGAAAATGAGCAAGTACAAAACACCAACAACAGTTCCATATGAATTGACAAATACTATAAGAGACAGTAATAATAAAATACAAGACAAAGAATATAGGCGACTTGGGAACCATTCGAAAGCCGAGTTACAACCCTTAAATCAAACAAGGACCAGGGTTGTAACCCTTCTTCCGAACAGAACCTAGTCCCATCATCATGGTACAGTATAAAAGGCAGGTAGAGCATATGAGAAATGAATCATAGCAAGGTGAAAGTACAGTAAGTAAAGGTGAACTGGAATATAAGATATGACAACAAATAAATAAAAAGTGATTTGAATTATTAGGGCGAAATGTGATCGGCTAGGGAATCACGGAAAGGTTATCCACTTGGCTCGACAATCACATGAAACCTCTGAAGAGGGCCTCCGAAGAGGGTCATACCGGCCAACCTGGATAACCGGCACGGGGTATCTGCTACACCCTAAGTGAGGTGAGGGTGTCGCTAGCAAAACACGAAAATATCACACGGAGGCTTTGATCACATAATCCCTAATAATTCCCCTCTATCCCCCGAATAGTATCACGGATCCGGACATGGCACGTCATGACACGGGGTTCCGTAAGCGGGTAGCTAGTCCCCTAAGGAATCGGTGTCTATACAAGCACGGAACACAAAGATATCTCATACTCATATACCAAGAAAGTCCATGAATAACATCTCATGACAGGATCCGATGTATACTAATCCGTGAACTGTCGTGTTGGGAATCAAGTAAAACACTACGACTGAATCGGATATAGTAGATATCAAGACAATGAAAACTATCAGTGAATGTACTCGCCTGTGGTCCTGAGCTGATAGGTGAACAGATGCTCAGAGTGATCACAGACCTAAAATAAGATACTGTCCGAGGAGAAGTGTCTGGCTCCTAATTAGAACAACACAAGTCACAACATATCCAGAAGAGTAATATAAAGCACTATAATGCATTCTACATGAATCTAGGTCAACTAGGCCAAAGTCAACCCTTGGTCAACTTTGGTCAACTACACTAGTCAAACTAGGTCAAACTAGGTCATGTCCTAACCCAGCAAGTCTTACTAGGCCTAACCAAGACTATCCTAGCAAGCACACATCAATACAAGGCTATACAAGCCAACATACACCCAACTCTATATAGCATGCAATTATTCAATACTCAAATAGGCAAGAATTCACATTAGATATACACTAGGTAATCTATTACTTTAAGCTATACATGTCTACATATATATACACATGCATATATTGGTATTCAACATTAGTTCTATAATCATGGCATTTCAATGGCTATATAAACTTATATATTACAATACAATATGCTACCATATATATAATATACATACATAGCTAAGTTAACTATATTCATAAATACTTATTTAAGAGGCTATGTGTGTGTATGTGAACATGGCAAAGGGGCAAGTGAGGGTTAAATGGGCATACATAGTGTATACATATCAAAGAGTGTCAAAGTGTAAGTGAACAAAGTGTCAACAAAGTGTAAGGGGTACATGAGGTAATATAGGATTTGTGTTAACATTGAACATTACATCTCATTAACTTGTATATTGCATACATTACATCTATTATTACATTACATTCATGCTTGCATTCATTCATCATTCATTTATTCTCTTGTACTACTATATGCACCATACATTACATACTATGGAACCTACATATTCATTACAAGCCATACTTATACATGCTTACATTAGATAGGATACTTATACCTCATACATCATTTATTTAACCATTTACTCATGCTTGCATTCTCTATTTAGTTACATAATGTATATACATTAACATGGGTTAAAATCAAATAGAACATTATATTACACACAAGGGTGCACAAAATGCATATGCCGAATAGTAACTCCTACTAATAATCAATACTGTACCAACTCAACATGAATTGAAATCTAGGATTAAAGTATGTTATAGATCTATGTGTTAGCTTTTCGAAACTTCAAACGGATCGCATTTTCGTTTCCGGAAACTCCGGGAATCGCGAAAACACCGAGAACGCATTTGTCTTTCGTATAGCTGACACTCAAATAATTCTCCAGAAATTTCCAGAAAGAACTAGGCCTGTTAATATATGTTTTTGGAAAGCTAACTTCAATACGCTTCTTTTAAAAAAAACGGGAGATTAAACCGAGCTTTGAGCTAGAAGTTATGGCATTTCTAAGTTAGGGCTGAAATTAAAAACGTGGATAAAAATCATGACGGATTTAAATAGTTTGAGCCAAAAGAATACACAATATATATCCTAATTATCCACAACAATAATAATATGAGGAACCACACTCACAAACTTGATTATATAATCATCATGAACCATTTATTACGTATATAAATATAGATACACTCTCATTACAATATATATATATATATATATATATATATATATATATATATATATATATATATATATATATATATATATATATATATATATATATATATATAGAAAAAAAAAATATATATATATATATAATATATATATATATATATATATATATATATATATATATATATATATATATATATATATATATATATATATATATATATATATAAATCTATATATGTAACATGAACACATCCACAACACAATGACACTCCTATGACCTCCAAATGGACACAAAATGGACACAAATGGAGATACAACCATGGGAGTCATTCCTATGGGTCCAAAATAATCCTATATGTATGTTGGGGTGGATTAGAGGAGAGATTATACCTTCCGGAAGAGAGTTTCAAAGGAAAATACCTTCCGACACGACACCGACACGTAGAGATTCCAAAAGGACACGAACGAGCTCCGATTCCTCCCAAACTTGGCTAGCACCCTCTAACTATAGAGTAGAGGAGAAAAGAAGAAGATTTGGTGGAAGAAATGGTGGATTTGGAGATGAAATCAATGGAGTTGTTCTCTAGAAATTTGGGGAAGAACATGAGAGAGAAAATGGATGGATAAAATGAAATGGAAGAGATGATGACTCACCCCTTATCCCCCCTCCAAGTGGCTAGCCATTAAAGTAGTTTTTGTCATATTAGGAAATGCCTAAAAGCCCCTTGCACTAATCTATTAGCTAATATATTGGTAGGGGTTTAAGTCGGGGGTAGTTTGGTCATTCTAAAATCACTAATCTCAATTAATGCTAACCAAAATAATTAGTCTAACTACTAACTAAAATTAATATCAAGTGGACTAAAATTAATATCATGTGGGCCATGTCTAACAAGTGTGTGGGTCCCACTAGAGTCAAACTACCCCCCGGGTCCCCGTTTCAAGTCGAATTGAGTTAAAATTCGAACCCGACTCAAATAACCCCAAAACAATATCATAAATAATAAAATAAATTTCAACCCCAAAATAATATCATAAATAATAAAATAAAATTTAAGAATATTCAAAAATGTAAAATGACAAAAATATCCCTGTTTTTGAAAACTGGGGGTGACAAATCTATCCACCTTAAAAAAATTTCGTCCTCGAAATTAAAATAAAGCAATCACAGGAAACACATGCAGAAAACAATCTCATTCAAATACTTTTCAAAAAAATCAGCAATAAAAATCTCCTTGAGGCACATCAAATATTTGTAAATAAAAACTGATACGTGTCCGATACGGACACAAAACCATCACACCTATCAAAGGTCAAAATTAACAATCACCAACGCAATAATTATCAAAATAATTCAAGGAGGTCAAATGTAAAATATTCTTAGGCCAGAAATGACATTAAAACATCCTAATCACATGGTTAGGCTCTAGGTCAAACAGTCTCTAGGGTTTCACTAGCAAAACATCAAAATTACAAGTCAAGAATTTAAATAGTTTTAAAATAATTTAAAAATTACCAAAAATTATATCATAATTTAAATGTCAAATCAATAAATGATTAAAATTACAAAATTTCAAAATTACTCTTATTTTAGAAAATTGGGTGTTACAAGTCTACCCACTTTAGAAAAATTTTATCCTCAAAATTAAAATGTCCATACTCCCTCTAGGTCAAACTCCCACAATCAAAGTCCCAGATTAAAACAAATCATGTGATCAAAAGGACGACATACAAGGTCATTGCATACGGTGGTAGAGAAAGTCTCATCTAGGTATACTAGTCATGCTAAACCAAGACGGTCATAGGGTATCAAACACACAAGAAATCTAGAGTGCTAAACTGAAAAAAGATAAAGAAATAGCAAATCATCAAAACTGTAAGACAGTCTACCATCCTATGTGAAAGCTGATACTCATAAAAAAATATATATAAAAATAAGAAAGGTAACTTCCAATAATCTAAAAGGGTACAGAAAAATCAATTTCAAAGTTAAAGAATTGAAAGTCACTTGCATTAAAATCCAATCACAATATATATATAGAGAGCGTTAGAGAGGGAAAAGCTGGCATTATGTAATGTTATATGGTTTGTGTGTGTATAGGTGTATGTGAACAGGTTAATATGGTAAGATAGTAGGCATGTGTGTAGACGAAATATACAAGAAATTGTATATGAGAAATTGGGTTTCAAAACAACGGCTATCAAGTTACACTAATCATGGCATATTGGTTAAACAATCTACAATACGCAACTTATTTATTCATAACATGCATGGCTAACCTTATACATATATATATATATATATATATATATATATATATATATATATATATATATATATATATATATATATATATATATAAAGAGGGTGTGTGTGTGTCCTTGTACATGGTTATAGCCTAGTATTGAAAGGTTAAACCCAGTTTTAGTTCAGCATTTACATGCAAAGTCTGAAAATTAGCTAAAATTTAAAACAGTGAAATATTAACATAATGCAGTCTCAGATTTTAAGGTTTTGAAACATCGCAACCCATCTCAATGGTCCTAATACGTCCTAACATGATAGAAATAAAACCCTAACATACTATCCATACATTTATCTATGCACACAGTTCAATATTACATGTTAAATCTGAAATTTAACTAAACATGAAAATCAATGTAAAAATGTTAACATGTAACTAGTTTTCAGGATTTTGGAAAAATTTGAACATTAAAAACCAACTCAATGTTTATCACAACTAACATGTAAGAATATGAAACCTAAATTTATATCCCTACTTCCCACAAGGTATATAGCTCAAATATTACATTTAAGAAATAAAACAGCAATTTGAACTATCATTTGGAATCCCGCATCAAGGGTTAACATGCACACAGTCTCAGATTTTACAACTTTAAACACAAAACTCAACCAAAATTTTGAATTGAAACCCCACGTATAACATACATCTGCAGTGATGTAAACATAACTAATAATATGAAATTTATATTTAAATTACGAATTTAAACATGGAAAAGCAGAGAACCAGAAATATTGGGGCTTTGACAATTTAAACATCAACAATATATTAATATGTATTCAGATAGGTGGAAAAATCAAGTGTAGCATGCATACGTGTTAGGCAAAGTGTCTGCTATATATATTCATATACATATTCTCATGTCCTAATATAAAAAAATTATTTCTACGTTAAGACTAACATTTAGATTCCTACCAAGATTGCAAGCAGGTGATTGACGTAATCAAGACAGTTTTATTACTATTATTTAATACAAGAATAATAGCAAGGAAGAAATAACGATAAAATCTATTTTGCTTATCTATTTAAAGAAGAACCATTTTAAAATCCAGAGCTAAATTATCAAATCCAAGATAAAGTCTAGCAAAATTATCGATTCATTGCATTAAGAAGAAACTCATAGCAAGAAGTTACGCAAAGGTTTATAAAAACAGGCAAACCTACTCTTAAGTTAAATAATGAGAAACCAACAAAACAAAATAATTAATAATGTTTTTTGAAGGACAGAAACAAAAGTAGAGAAAATATGTTTCGAAAACATTTAAGGTACAATCTGATAATCATTTGCGTCTGTCCAAAATCATGGTACACTAAATCCTCGTCATACTAGTAAGCAAGACTACGATAATCACATAGTCCTCAACTTAGGCACATACCTCTAAAATCATGGTATTTAACATTTTCGCAATGCAGCTAGCTTGGCTGCGAAAATCTTAAATTCCTACACCCGAGAATATATCCAAGTCAAACTATATGTCCTCACCATGCTGGCTAATATGACTGTAGAAGACTAGACTCCATAACTTAGATGACGTAGCCCATATAATTTTATCTTGACAAAATTAATTTAAATCAACAATGAGTACTCAAAAATCAATTCAAATTTATCAACGAACATCAAAATCCAAAAATGAACAAAAATCCATGAAAATACAAACTCGGATGCAACAGCTATCATCAAAATTTAAAATTCAATAATCATCCTTCAAAATCAATAAATATAAACTCAAATTCAATAATAATCCATCAAAATCAAATTCAATAGCAGAAAGTAAAGATATATCAATCAAGGAAAAAGAGTTTTCAAATCGAAGTTAAATAAGATTCTCAAGGGTCATCCCGGGAATCTCTCAAGGGTCCTAACTGTGATTGAGTACCTTCAAAACATATCCTAATCCTACTGCAGGCTGTAGTGGTACTCTAGTTCAAATACCACTACACTTTTAGTCTCGACCTGCATGGGCCACTACTAAAAACGTGTCACGACCCGCACCCTAGAGTTAGGGCACGAGAACGTAACAACGCCCAGCCTACGCCGCAGTGTCGGCGGTAGAACGTTGTCCTAGGTCTCAATGCATCTAACAGTATAAGACTAAACAGTTTATACTTCCCGAATGGGGGTGACATAGCAGAATGTAAACTCAATCACATCTAAGGTAGAGCATAAAGAAAGACAGATAAAACATGAAATCGAAAAGAGATACAACAGATAGAAGTCTAAGTGTCTAAGGTACAAAACCCAGAAATACATCTCAAAACTCAAATACAGTAATCCATGAAATAAATACAACTCCAGACAACTGAGAACAGCTAACTAAACAACCTCTAATGGGTCTCCTCTAGGCTAGCAGAAAATCTCCAAGCTATCTGTAAAATTTGTCAACGTATCCTGTCAGGAAAATGAGCAAGTACAAAACACCAACAGCAGTTCCATATGAATTGACAAATACTATAAGAGACAGTAATAATGAAATACAAGACAAAAAATATAGGCGTCTTGGGAACCATTCGAAAGCCGAGTTACAACCCTTAAACCAAACAAGGACCGGGGTTGTAACCCTTCTTCCGAACAGAACCTAGTCCCATCATCATGGTACAGTATAAAAGGCAAGTAGAGCATATGAGAAATGAATCATAGTATGGTGAAAGTACAATAAGTAAAGGTGAACTGGAATGTAAGATATGACAACAAATAAATAAAAAGTGATTTGAATTATTAGGGCAAAATGTGATCGGCTAGGGAATCACGAAAAGGTTATCCACTTGGCCCGATAATCACATGGAACCTCTGAAGAGGGCCTCCGAAGAGGGTCATGCCGGCCAACCTGGATAACCGGCACGGGGTATCTGCTACACCCTACGTGAGGTGAGGGTGGCGCTAGCAAAACACGAAAATATCACACGGAGGCTTTGATCACATAACCCCTAATAATTCTCCTCTATCCCCCGAATAGTATCACGGATCCGGACATGGCACATCATGACACGGGGTTACGTAAGAGGGTAGCTAGTCCCCTTAGGAATCGATGTCTATACAAGCACAGAACACGGAAATATCTCATACTCATATACCAAGAAAGTCCATGAATAACATCTCATGACAGGATCCGATGTATACTAGTCCGTGAACTGTCGTGTCGGGAATCAAGTAAAACACTACGACTGAATCGGATATAGTAGATATCAAGACAATGAAAACTATCAGTGAATGTACTCGCCTGTGGTCCTGAGCTGATAGGTGAACAGATGCTCAGAGTGATCACAGACCTAAAATAAGATACTGTCCGAGGAGAGGTGTCTAGCTCCTAATTAGAACAACACAAGTCACAACATATCCAGAATGGTAATATAAAGCACTATAATGCATTCTACATGAATCTAGGTCAACTAGGCCAAAGTCAACCCTTGGTCAACTTTAGTCAACTGCACTAGTCAAACTAGGTCAAAGTAGGTCATGTCCTAACCCAGCAAGTCTTACTAGGCCTAACCAAGACTATCCTAGCAAGCACACATCAATACAAGGCTATACAAGCCAACATACACCCAACTCTATATAGCATGCAATTATTCAATACTCAAATAGGCAAGAATTTACATTAGATATACACTACGTAATCTATTACTTTAAGCTATACATGTCTACATATATATACACATACATATATTGGTATTCAACATTAGTTCTATAATCATGGCATTTCAATGGCTATATAAACTTATATATTACAATACAATATGCTACCATATATATAATATACATACATAGCTAAGTTAACTATATTCATAAATACTTATTTAAGAGGCTATGTGTGTGTATGTGAACATGGCAAAGGGGCAAGTGAGGGTTAAATGGGCATACATAGTGTATACATATCAAAGAGTGTCAAAGTGTAAGTGAACAAAGTGTCAAGTATGATAGTGTCAACATAGTGTAAGGGGTACATGAGGTAATATAGGATTTGTGTTAACATTGAACATTACATCTCATTAACTTGTATATTGCATACATTACATCTATTATTACATTACATTCATGCTTGCATTTATTCATCATTCATTTATTCTCTTGCACTACTTTATGCACCATACATTACATACTATGGAACCTACATATTCATTACAAGCCATACTTATACATGCTTACATTAGATAGGATACTTATACCTCATACATTATTTATTTAACCATTTACTCATGCTTGCATTCTCTATTTAGTTACATAATGTATATACATTAACATGGGTTAAAATCAAATAGAACATTATATTACACACAAGGGTGCACAAAATATATATGCCGAATAGTAACTCCTACTAATAATCAATACTGTACCAACTCAACATGAATTGAAATCTAGGATTAAAGTATGTTATAGATCTATGTGTTAGCTTTCCAAAACTTCAAAAGGATCGCGTTTTCGTTTCCGGAAACTCCGGGAATCGCGAAAACACCGAGAATGCGTTTGTCTTTCGTACAGCTGACACTCAAATAATTCTTCAGAAATTTACAGAAAGAATTAGGCCTATTAATATATGTTTTTGGAAAGCTAACTTCAATACGCTTCTTCTAAAAAAAATGGGAGATTAAATCGAGCTTTGAGCTAGATGTTATGACATTTCTAAGTTAGGGCTAAAATTAAAAACGTGGATAAAAATCATGACGGATTTAAATAGTTTGAGCCAAAAGAATACACAATATATATTCTAATTATCCACAACAATAATAATATGAGGAACCACACTCACAAACTTGATTATATAATCATCATGAACCATTTATTACGTATATAAATATAGATACACTCTCATTACAATATATATATATATATATATATATATATATATATATATATATATATATATATATATATATATATATATATATATATATATAAATCTATATATGTAACATGAACACATCCACAACACAAGGACACTCCTATGACCTCCAAATGGACACAAAATGGACACAAATGGAGATACAACCATGGGGGTCATTCCTATGGGTCCAAAATAATCCTATATGCATGTTGGGGTGGATTAGAGGAGAGATTATACCTTCCGGAAGAGAGTTTCAAAGGAAAAGGCCTTCCGACATGACACCGACACGTAGAGATTCCAAAAGGACACAAACGAGCTCCGATTCCTCCCAAACTTGGCTAGCACCCTCTAACTATGGAGTAGAGGAGAAGAGAAGAAGATTTGGTGGAAGAAATGGTGGATTTGGAGATGAAATCAATGGAGTTGTTCTCTAGAAATTTGGGAAAGAACATGAGAGAGAAAATGGATGGATAAAATAAAATGGAAGAGATGATGACTCACCCCTTATCCCCCCTCCAAGTGGCCAGCCATTAAAGTAGTTTTTGTCATATTAGGAAATGCCTAAAAGTCCCTTGCACTAATCTATTAGCTAATATATTGGTAGGGGTTTAAGTCGGGGGTAGTTTGGTCATTCCAAAATCACTAATCTCAATTAATGCTAATCAAAATAATTAGTCTAACTACTAACTAAAATTAATATCATGTGGACTAAAATTAATATCATGTGGGCCATGTCTAACTAGTGTGTGGGTTCCACTAGAGTCAAACTACCCTCCGGGTCCCCGTTTCAAGTCAAATTGAGTTAAAATTCGAACCCGACTCAAATAATCCCAAAACAATATCATAAATAATAAAATAAATTTCAACCCCAAAATAATATCATAAATAATAAAATAAAATTTAAAAATATTCAAAAATGTAAAATGACAAAAATACCCCTGTTTTTGAAAACTGGGGGTGACACTTTGCTTTCTTCTTTTAGAGTTTTTGAAAAAAATCTAACTTTCTCCCTTTAAGGAATAGCTCCCAAGACTCCTCGTGGCGGTGCTAGCAAGGGACGAGGCAAAGAAAAAGAGCCTGTAGAAGCTGCCGCGGCTGATGTTTCCTGTCCGCCTGTCGACGTTCGGCCATCGATAGTTGGTGAGTTTCATCATCCTTTTCCCGTACCATACATACGCCGACGCACATGGACCTTGAGTCTTGATGATGTGCTGAGGTTTTTCCGCCGACGTGCATGGGTTTAAGCCCCGAAGATGCGCCGAAGCTCTACTACTGACGCGCGTGGGTTTAAGCCCTGAAGATGCACCGAAGCTCTATTGCTGATGCGCATGAGTTTAAGCCCTGATGATGTGCCGAAGCTCCACTGCTGACGTGCATGGGTTTAAGCCCTGATGATGCGCTGAAGCTCCTTTTTAGATGCGCCTGAGCCTGATGCGCTTTTGATGAGAGCGAGGTTTAGATTCTTTTATTGTTTGTAACATCCTTGAATCTTTGCCTTCTTTGTTGAACATCAGTGTCGATGACTGTCCCACTCTTGAATGAAGTGCTTCTGGATGCTGCCCTCTGCTAGATGGGAGTAGATTACGATGAGGAGGTGATAAACCCTGCTCAAGCTGCTATTATGCTAGATCAGCCTCCCGAAAGAATGACTCAAATCCGGGAACAACCGCATGGGTTCCTCAAATGGATGATGGAGCGTGGTGTTTTGAAATCTGCCACTTTTGATAACGTGACCTTCCTGAAGCCCGAGTTCCTGTTTGGGGACCGCCTTACTTCTATTGAAGCGAAGGTGTTGAAGGTCAAGGAAGATTGGGTTTTTACAGCAAGAGGAGTGCATATGGCTGTTAAGCAACTTGAACGTCAATGGCCCTTGACAGCTTTCTGTCGTCTTGCTTCCAAGAGGAGGATGTCTTTGGAGCTAACCCCATCCCAGGGGGGAGCGGTGGTAGACGTCATCAAGATCGACTCTACCTCCGACCAAAGGGATACTTTGGCCGCCGTGCGGTCTGGGCCTTCTTTCACCTGGCGGACTTTACGTCCTGGGATCATTTACAATGATGTTCCCATCAATACATTTGCTTTCGGTGCTTCGACTTTTGCCAATCGCATGCTGTTGATGGAGCGATCATACCCGAAAGGTGAATTTTGGGTCGAGGGTTGGTGTCACTACGTTGCCAAATGGGACAAGCTAACACTCTGGATGCTGTCACGGTTTCAAACCGAACTCCAAGAGATGGGGCTGACTGCCGCGATCCGTGCTACTCAGGCGGGTGTTGACATCAACCGACATATGTTCCTCGCACTCCTGGAGATGTTTAACACCCAGACTGGGACTTTCTTTACTCCGGTGGGGGAGCTGTGACTCACACTTCATGAAATGTACGAAGTGTCAAGGCTCCCTTGGGGGTCAGAACCTTATGAGGAATACTTCCCGACCAACGAGGAGTTCCAAGTCCTGGGGGACAAAGCTGAAGAGATGATGGCCATCTTCAAGGAAGTGGCGAGTCATCATTACTATATGCAGAAGAGGGATAAGAGCGGGTCGCAACCACATGTGACCGCCTGGAGGGATTACGTCTTCAAGCAAGACAAGGAGGATCCCTCTCAATTTACCACTTCGCCAGCGCTTTCCCGTAGCAAAGTGCTCTCCGAAATGAGCAGGTTAGGTGAGAAGAATCCCCGGGAAAATGAGGATCGGGAGTCGGATGAACGCTCCTATAGCTGTTTCTGCCACCTTACTCATCGGATGTCATCGAAAGCAGTGTTCGCTGCGTATCTGATGGTTTGGCTTCGGGATTACGTCTTCTCGGGCGGGTCAGGCTCTGTAGAGAGGGTGACCCGGAACCTAATCCTGCCAGCAGTGAAGTTGGTTTTTGGCCGGCGCCTGGCTCTACTCCCCGCGATGGTTTGTAACCTATTGCGAGGTTTACGGGAGTTTACAGGAAACGTGGTTCATGATCGCGGTAGAAATGACAACTTTCCACGTGTCGAACTGCCATTTCACTATTTGATGGGGTGGTTAATTTTATACCATCCAAATGTAATGAGTCCGGGCTCGGAAGAAGATTATAGGGCCGAAGATGTATTCCTCCGCCGTTTCCACCAGAGGAGCTGGTTGCATTCTGGCGTTCCTGTTTGCATGAAGGTTTTATCTCGCCTTCAGGGGTGGGAGATCACCAAAGTAGGTCCTGTCTTTTTATGTTTTGAGGCCAATGAAGACTTAATGGATTCGGGTGAAGATGCCACCATTCTGCCTCCATGGGGATTTTGCTGGTTGTAAAGTATCCGGCCGTCCCATCTGGTGTACCGGAACAGGAACCAGTGTTACTTGGAACCGTATTTACCGAGCCGTTTTGCACGGCAATTTGGTTATGCTCAGTTGATGTTGGATAATCCCAGTATCAACCTGGGGTATACTGGAAGTTTGCTGGATGGTGCACGAGCTTGGCATTACTACAATGTCGGATGTACCGGAGTTCGCTTTACGCTGCCCGTCCAGAATCTGCGACCGCCGATTCTTTTCTCGGCCGCCAAATTTTACTGTGTTATGGCTGCCATGTCTCCCGGATATGATAGGGAGACTAGTCTTGTTATAGGCACCCCGTTAGCGATGACCGGGAACATATTGGCGAGGACTCGATCATACCGTCCGCCAGAGGTGGGTTATCGAGGTGCCCCAGTCGTATCCACAGGGGGTCAAGCAGAACCCTCGGTTGATCAACCGAAAAGACGCGCGGATTCAGAGGCTGGATCTTCTGCGTCAAAGAGGCAGAAGAAGTCATCGTCACCGACTGTGTCATCGGACTCAGCACCTACGGAGGTAAGGATGTCCCATATAGTCCAATTCAGGTTCCACATTTCGTGTGACTTATGCTTTCTTTTTGTAGGAGCCGCTCAAAAGGAGACCCCGTACTCCAAAGTCTGGTGGCAGCAGGCCAAAGGCGATGGCGGGCTCATCTGAAGAGCGCATTCCGCCGATTATGATGTCTCCTATGGAGGAGAATCCAGATGATGTCGTTGTTGTGGAGACTCCGGCATCTCCAGATTATGTTAGGAGGAAGGCTGAGGATGCAGCAGCTTCTGGTGTAACGCCCAGTTCCAATATACGTAGGACTAGGTACATAGACATGCCAGCTGTATACATACGAAGTATACTCAATATATGGAAACCTCGTATGAATACATAAGCTGTAAAATGCAGTAAACCAAGAGTAATCTAATCTCATCCACGAAATATAAGAATAAAAGATGTCATATAATGATAATGAATTATCATTGATACATATAGTTGGGAGAAGACAAATCCACTACCAACTATGAAAAGAAATATAAGATATACAAAGAATAATTTTGGCTAGAGATGTGAAGACAATCCAAGCGCAATCATCCTCGAAGAAATAGAGATGGCCACAGCTAGAGCTAGAGCACCTGCGGAAGACAAGAGCACACACCTGGAGAGATAGCCAGGTCCTCAGAGGGACGTAACAAGACACATAATATCATGCCACATAAACTGAATAAATATTGCTCAAATAAATAAGTCAATTGAATTATAACATGGTCCAACACGTACCTATTGAACTAGCGTACCATCCCCCCAACCAAACAAGGACAGGAGATGGTAAACTAATTCACGGTGACGTATCTTTCCATGCTATGAATCCAATATGGTATCCGGACCCCAACAAGGTTCAATACCTTTTCATCGAAGTAGTAGGTCATACCTACAACCAAACAAGGACAAGATGTGAAGAACTAATCCACGACAAGTTATTGTTCCACGCTACGGTCAGATACAAGTACCCAAACCAAAAGTACTCATACCTAACGGATAAGGTAGCCTAACCGTTCTAAGTGAATGCAGTTTTAAGAACAGTTCATGGTCGCATGACTACCAGGTCAAGTCAAGAAAACACCAATGTAGTACCTCAGTAGCGAGTCACAACACCATATACTATTCCTCAGTATCGAGCGAGTCTATAGCATATAGTCTACCTATCGTTCCTCAGTAATGAGCGAGTCTACGATAGATAGGGTGGTAGTCAACTTCCAATCATGTTCTTCCCGTCCAATGCCAACTCATAACTGCTAAGTCTTCTAGCATGCAATTCTAATAGCAGTTATTTCCTAACGCACGGCTTATACGTACTGGTGGCCAGCCAATCATGCATGTCCGAGTCCTATATGTGACTCACAAGAACGTGGTATAAAAGTGTCAAGGCCTATGTATGCAACACACAAGGTGGTCCCTTAAATCTAGGTTTAATGTGTAAGAAAAATAATACATAGCAGGAGAATATAAATGAACAGTAAGTTATAACAGGTTATGCCATGTATCACAGTTTATTTTGCATAAATAAAATAATAAATAATGCATGAAATATGAGCTAAAATAATTAAACAGTAAATGGCAAGGTGTCTTGCCTGAGGGTGGTGCGAGATGTAGCAAAATCCAACAGTCAGAATCGTCAACACGAAAGTCAAAATCCACAAGGAGCTCCGGATGCTGAAACAAACATCACGAACGAGTTTGGAATAAAAGATATGCCTAGGAGATGCTTGTCCAAAAGTCAAATTCTGGAACATAGGCAAAATCATAATTTCGGGTCAAAACGATGTTCGTCGTTGGACCCGCCTTGCACCGAAATGCGTGCCAGAACCTACGATCTCTAAAGTCATCAAAGTACATGTCTATGAATTTGTTTTTTCCGAGATGAACTCAACGGTATGTCCAATTTTGGATTCCGAGGAGCCGTGCACAAAATCGCCCGTTGAGTGGGATTATGGGCCCGCCAAAATGGTGTTCCAGTTAACGGTCTCAGAATCGGACCAAACTTGGCATACAAGACCAGAAAAATATTTTGAGTCCAATGGCGCAAGTTTCGTCGCGATTTGATGAGTGTGCACAAAGTAATTGGGAAATATCGAAAAGGCCCGATACGGAAAAATTTGACGGATACGGATCAAATTCGTCGCGTACACGTAACCAACTTGAATTCCGTCAAAGCCCGCACGTCCGCAAAGTCGATACGGACACTTCGGTACTCTCGGTTTGTGACGTGGTCGCCCGGTTTGTCGGGACGTACCTCGTACCGGGGTTTTTAAGGTTTTTGAAAACTAATTTTTCGTGATTTTTAATCTAATTAAACCTGGAATTTATTGCAGAATAAATAAATCTATTTGAAGGGGATGATAGAGGGTTATGTGGGCTTTCTACACGAATTTACGGATCTAAAAATGAATTTAAATTGGAGGAGAAATCGCATGGAGAAGTTGGGTACCTTGTCGTATGTTGCTGCCGTTGTTGTCGTTTGTTGTTGTTGTTTGCCGCTGTTTTTTTTTTTGCAGGACGGGGTTGCGAGCTCGGACGAGGAAGGTGTGGGGCGAACGCCTAGGAGAGAGGAGGAGGCATGGTCGGGTGGAGAGGAGGTGGAAGAGAGGATTGGTTTAGGGTTTTCTTGCTAAACATATATAAGTTTATAACTTTATATATATATATATATATATATATATATATATATATATATATATATATATATATATATATATATATATATATATATATATATATGCAAAGGGGAAGGGGGTCGGCCATCTTATGGCTGCTACTGTTTGCTCCTAATAAGGGGGCGCACAAGTAGCTACTGCTACTTGCTAATGTTTCTTTTATTTTGTGGTGGGGTGGTCGGCCCCACCACTTTCTTTTCTTTTCTTTTTTTTTTTCTTTTCTTTTTTTTCTTTTTTTTGTAACTTCTCAACATCTTATAATATATATATTTGTATATATCTATATGTATATATGCATATATCTATATATATACATATCAAGAGTCATCACAAATTTAATATAACATAATATTATCTATTCAAATAATTAATGTATTTAAACACATCTATATATATACATATATAAATTTACTTTACAATAAATTTAATAATAATAACATATAAATAGAGTGAACATATATATTTATTTAAAATAACTTTAATGATAATAAAATAATAAATTTGCTTAATGGTGGTTTTAATGATAATAAAATAATAAATTTGCTTAATAACAATTTGTACAATATTGCAAAATATTATTTAATAACAAAATACCAATATTTTGCACAAATAATTAAATAATTTCAAATTGTACATAAAATTTTAAAATAACTTAGGAAATATTTTTACGTACATAAAATATGTCTACATGACCACTTTGGTCCCACTACATGCCTATATAGACTTAAATTTGGTTCGGACCTAGTTCGGGCTGGTTTGGACAAACCAGATCATCTAAAAATCAATATATAAATTAATATCTAAATAAAAATATTTTAAATACGTTATTTTACAACTCGGCCCGATTTTCCTAGTTGGGACTGAACTATGACTAAGCCTCCCACGACATGACTAATATACTGGTCAAAGCACACTGCTACATCTTCCGTACCAAAATTCATGGTCGCTTTGTGCTCAAAACACAACAATGGCTAAGGTCATTTTTAATAATTAATAAAAACCATAAATTGTATAAATTAAATTTGAAGTCTAATAAAATAATAAAAAAATAATTTAAAAAATAGGGATTTTACATCCGGGATAGTGCAAGCTGCCGTGGGGGCCTTGGACGTTGAAGGTCCAGCGGACACGAGGCCTCATGACGATGAAGTGGGGTGGAGTTCGTCGTCTTCGGATGACGTTCCTCCAGAGTTGCATGAGTCTGTTGCGGGGGCAACAAACGTGATTGGAACAGAGGAGAGGGTTGATTCCCCTCCCTGTCATGATGAGGGGAGGTCGGCTGCAGCGTTGCCGAGCCCTACCCCAGACTCAGCAGCGGAGGCTGAGGTGGCGACAGATCCCGTCCCTGTAGAGGGATTTGATGGTGACAATGAGACTCGTCCGCCGATCCTAACTTTAAGGGGGTCGAGTCAGGAGACAAGTATTGATCTCACTGTTCTGCCAGGGGGGAACGTCCCGCACTGCCTGCTGATAGTGCATTGGGGACTGATGAGGTACCCGCTGACGTCGGTGGTTCCTCCGAGCTGGAGAAGGGTAAGGGTTTGGTGGAACCCTCTGTTGCTCCTTCTACTTGGGGTACTATATTGACGCCTCTCTCGGATCCTTCTTCTCTTTTGGCTCCTCGGGCTAGTAGTCAGGCCCCCGTTGATGAAGAGCCTGTTGATGCCGAGGTTCCAGCCTCGCAGGTTGTCACGATCCACACCCTAGAGTAAGGGCACGAGACGTGAATACGTCCAGCCTATGCCGCAGTGTCGGCGGTAGAACGCTGTCCTAGGTCTCAACATCTAACAGTTTATCTCTAAACAGTTTATACTCCCCGAACGGGGTGACATAGTAATAACAACTCAATCACAGCTAAGGAAGAGATAGCACGGTATGAAATAGAACTCAAGAAAATAAAGAGATGAAATAGTTTAAGATAATCCCAACAATATCCAGAGAAATACAACTCAGCTACAGTATGAAAGAATATACAAACTGATCTCCAAATAAAGATTCTAACTAGAACATGATCCAACTACATAAAGATAAAAGCCTAACTATCTAGTCTAGGCAGTCGGGGGAAGATCCTCAGCTACTGCTGGATCCTCCTGAGGGTCCAGCTCACAGGTGTCATCTAGGACTGCCCCGTAGTAGGTGTCCAAGCAAGCCTCCTCCTCGTCCTCTGTAATATTTTCAACAGGTCCAGTCAGGACAGGAGCGAGCACAGTACATCTCAACAGATCATAGCAGGTTAGAAAATATGAACATGCAGTAAAGTAAGATACTGGTACTGAAAGAAAAGCAGTATATAAACAGGAAGAGCTGTAATAGAATATCTACTATACATAGAGAACTAGCAGTGACTAGTGAGTCAGAGTACGACATGAACATGCAAATGGGCTAGGAGATTCTGATACTACACTACGAAAGTGATTCTGATACTACACTATTTGGCTAGTATTCACATGTCCACTTATACTCCTCCGTACCCCCAATCATTACACAAGGATCCAGCCAGGTTATGTTATATGATTCCATGCAAGGCCCCATAGGGTGATACATGGATGCCCATAAATGGGTGATTCTGGAGGTTACCCAACAGTGTAAGATTCTAGGAAGACTCTACGATCATAAGAGTATATGTCGTAAGTGATCAAAGAACCAAGAAGCATAGTGATACGCCATGTAAGTGAAACGCACAGAACAGTAGTACCCGATGCTCCATAAGGATAACATCTCAAGAAAGGATCAATATAGTACCAATCTGTGTGACCGTCGTGACAGTACAAATAAAGTAATCTACTGCAGGAAATAATTCTAAGCAAAATATGAAATGATCAGAGAATGTACTCGCCTGAATCTGAGTGTTCGATATGAATCGTACTGTTCAAGGAGGGGTGTCTGGCTCCTAAACAGAACAGCACAAGTCACAACAAGTCCAGAATAGTGAAATGGAGTCCTATTATGCATTCTACATGATTCTAAGTCAATCTAGGCCAAAGTCAACTCTTGGTCAACTTTGGTCAACCCTAGAAGTCAAACTAGGTCAACCTTGTCTAAACTAGGCTAAACTCAACTAGCTAGGTCTAATAGGCCATGCTAGGCTCTAACAAGGCTATACTAGACTGGACACAACATACAAGTACTCATACACCTATGCATATACAACACTATATATACATAGATACAATTATAGATTTAACACTATATATATCTAGGCTAAATACTATATGTACATATCTACATACAACTCACAAGTACATATGTATACACATTACTCATATATATATATTCAATACATTGTATGCCTATATAGATATACATACATATGCATGTATTACATACATATCCATATTCATATATACATAGATTATATTTATATAGTACATATACATACATATGTATTAAAAGAGAGGCATGTGTGTGTGTGTGTATGATACTGTGAGAGAGGAGAGGACTGTGTGTAGACCTTTAAAAAATGACAGTCATGTTGAGTTGATCAGAACAAGTCCAGCAGTCACGCTGAGTTGATCAGGACAGAGTCAAAAGTCACGCTCAGTTGATCCAGATAATATTTACAAATCACGCTGGGAGACAGCTCATAATTTGTCAGAGAGTCATTATGACTGACAGCACGACAGTCGAAGAATGTCTCTTCGTATGCCACGTATGCACAGAACTCGAGAGATCACCGCCGTCTATTGTGTGACTTTCGAAATCTTCTTCAGCAAGACTCAGCCTTCGTCGAGTTGGCGTACCAAAAGGGTTTCTTGTCATTTAATGCGACTGACAA
The DNA here is from genome assembly GCA_029216955.1 of Iris pallida. Lineage (NCBI taxonomy): Eukaryota > Viridiplantae > Streptophyta > Magnoliopsida > Asparagales > Iridaceae > Iris > Iris pallida. The sequence goes on from JANAVB010020781.1 coordinate 28,089, forward strand.
AAGCAATCACTGTCAGAGATTTTGTGTCAGTCGAGGCATGCTAAATATAGACAGCTGGCAGTCTTATCTCAAGTCTGCGTGTATTTGTGAGATCTTCATCTCAAGTTTGCGTGGATTCTGAAGTTTTCTTCCTCAAGTCTGCGTGGATTTTGAAGCTTTTTGCCTCGAGTTTGCGTGGATTCTGAAGTTTTCTTCCTCAAGTCTGCGTGCATTTTTGTCACGACCCGCACCCGGATATACGGGTACGAATACGTGGGCCACGCCCAGCCTACGCCACGGTATCGGCGGTAGAACGATGTCAAGTATACTATACTAACTACAACATCTAAGAATCCATAACTAGAAATGTACCCATGTCACATCTCGAAAACTAAGGAAGATAAGACAAGAATTAATAACAATATCACTAGAACAACTAGAATCTACAATGATCATAAGACAGGAAATAAAGAAGGAACAACAAGACTAACCAAGGATAACTACCAGGCAACTCACATAGAAGAATAGTGAGATCCACCTCAGCTAGCAACATCCTGAAGTCCAATAATGAGTGCACAACTACTCCTAAAATTTGTCAACATATCCGGTCAGGATGGGACGAGTACATATATCTCATAACAGATCTCAAGATAGAATAAAAGCTATAAGACTGTAAATAGAGCATATACAATAAATCATGGAGTGTACATGTATGTATCATGGCATGGTAAGCTGTAGAGCTAAGCTAGAACAAGAAAGTAGAACTGAAATCATGGTATGTACACAAATCAAGGTAAGCCATATGTCTAATGTGTATGAGTAGTAGTTTCAGCTTGTGATCGGCTTGGGTACCTGTCAAGAATCGGCCTGGCAAGTCATAAGTGCGGTATATGACTCACACTGTTCGAGAATTGGGATGGATCTGATCACAGGCATACGCTACTACTCCTCCTACCCCAACTGGTAGAATGGATCCAAATAGGACACGTCACTGCACGGGATTCTAATGAGAAGGTCGCGAACCTTCTCTAGAATCAGTGACCATATATCGAGCAAGAGCTACAAGGGTGCTTGCACAATACATCCCAACCTAAGAAGGAGAAACATCTCTCGTCGAGATCCAAAAATACCAATCCGTGAGAACCATGTGTCAGGAATAAGCATATCAACACTAAGTACATGAATCATAACAGTTATCATAAATTGGGAATAAGTTATTAGAGAATGTACTCGCCTGGGGTCCTGCTGTCAATATGAATCAGGGTTCAGAGTAAAGCCACAGACCTAAAGATGAAATAATACAAGAGCTGATCAGGGTCAAAAGATATACTAACATCTAGGTCAAACTAAGACAAACTGGGTCAAGGTTGACGTACAGTTGACTTTGGTCAACTGGTCAACTCTAAGTCTAATCTAGGTTAAATAGGTCAATGGTTGACCTACAGTTGACTTTGGTCAAAAAGTCAACGTTGGTCAAGTCTGATCAAACCTAGGTCAACTGTTGACTCTACTTCGACGTCTAGTCAAAGTAGTCAACCATGGTCACGCTAGTCTCTATAACCATCTACAAGGTCAACTTATGAATTTCAGTGATTTAGAAATCACTGAAATCGACGGGTCTCTAAAATAACCAAAAGGAGAAAATATTATAATAATAGGTTGACATAAAAAGGGAAGAAATCTACAGATGTTGTCGGATGATGAAACTAACATCACCAACGTGTCCAGAATGGTCAAATCAGCTAGGATAGCCTGTCCAAAAGTCCAATTTGGACACAGGGGCAAAACGGTAATTTTGGGCCAAAATGATGTCCGCCGTTGGACACACTTTGTACCGAAAAACGTGCCGAAATAAAAGTGCACAAAACCTAATAAATTATATGTCCACGAATCCAGAATGACGATACGAACCAAACGGTATATCCAGAATTGGATTCCGTTGACCCGATCTCAAATTGGTCCGTTGACCCGGACATTGGAAATCGATTTGCACGGAAAAACGTGTCGGAGCCAATATCCTCAAAACTCAGCAAATTATATGTCAACGAGTTCAGAATGATGATACGAACTCAACGGTATATCCAGAATTGGATTCCGATGAGCCGAACTCTAAATGACACGTTGACCCGGATATTGGTATCCGACTTGCACCGAAATGCGTGCCGGAACCAATGTCCACTAAAACCTAGCAAATTATATGTCAACGAGTCCAGAATGACGATACAAACTCAACGGTATATCCGGAATTGGATTCCGATGAGCCGGCGTCAAAAAGTCCCGTTGACTCAGAAAGTGGGACCTACTTTGCACCGAAATGCGTGCTAGGCCCCACGTTCTCCAAATCAAGCAAACTTTATATGAAAACATACCAGAACGACGCCACGAGTCTACTGGTGGTGTCAGAAATTGAATCCGGAGTCCCGGGTTCAAAAATGGAATTTTACAAGTGCAACACTAAGAATTCGAACGGCCAACTTTGGCGTCGAATTCGACCGACCTAACATGCTCAAACTGAAATGAAATCTAAAGGGAGCAGGAAGAGGGTTATACCAGCTGTGCACCAGAACTGGTGGCGCACAAAACGGAGCTGCGACGACGAAGATACGAACCCGCGAAGTTGGCGTCGCAAAACTGTCCAAAAATAACGCAATTTAAAACGTCAACTTGGTGGCCGGTTATGATGTATCAAACGACAAAATTAACGGTGCAAATTTCAGGAGAGTGAAGGGGTATATACCGAGATTGAGACGGAGCGAAGAAGTCGCCGATCCAACGGTCGGATTGTCCAGAAAATCGGCACGAAGTTGCTGTCCCGAGACGCGAATTCTGACTTCGTTCCGAGCGCGCGCCGACGGGATCTCGTGAAAAATACACGAATCGACCGTTGTGTGCACCGGGGACGAGGGTGGCTGTCAGGGGTGTTCGTCGGAGTGTGCGCGCGCGGCCAGGATGCTCGCCGGCGGCGGCGGTGGCCGCGGCGGCCTGGGCGACACGCGGCCGGCCGGTGTTCTCGCACGTGCGGCTGCCAGCTCGTGCAGTTGCTGCACGCTGTGCTGCGCGGGAGCTGCGCTCGCGCGCATGGGTCGGGCCAGGTCGACCACGACGGCGCGGTGGCGGAGGTGTGGTGCATGGTGGTTGCGGTGGGGATGTGTGGTGGTAGTAGAAGTGTTTGGGAGGAGAAGGAGGAGAAGCTCGGGGAGGAGGAGGAAGGAGGAGCTCGTGGCCATGGGGCTCGGCCAGGGGATGGCGCACGGCTGGGGAGGAGGAGGAGGAGAATGGTGAAGGTGGTGGCTTGGCCATGAGGAGGGATGGTGTTGGCAATGGTGATGGTGGGGATGATGATGATAATAAAGAAGAAGAGAAGGAGAGAATGATGATAATGAAGAAGAAGAGAAGGAAATGACAGGGGGGTGCTGCTCTCGGCCACCTGGGGGGGAAGAGTTGAAAATGTGTTAGAGAGAGAGAGAGGTGAGATTATATATATATGTAATATATATGTAGGTGTATATATATTATATGAGAGAGAGAGAGAGAGATATTAAGAGAGAAAGAGGGGGGTGAGCTGTACGTGTACAGGAGGGGTGATGTGAGAGGATGGTGAGGGGGTGTGTGTTTATTAATAGGAGAGAGAGAGAGAGAGAGAGAGAGAGAGAGAGAGAGAGAGAGAGAGAGAGAGAGAGAGAGAGATACATGTTTATATATATATATATATATGTAAGATATTTAAGATATAAATAAAGTAGAGAGATATTTCCAAAATAGGAAAAAGAGAAATATTGTGTAGGGTATTTGGGCAGTCATGAGAGTATAACATGGGGCTTGGGTTCGGGTTCGGTCGAGCCGGGTCGGGTCAAAATCGGACCGGGTGCAATAATTTGAATTAAAATGGGTATTTAAAATCATGGGTAAATAAGTAATATACGGGGACTCAAATAAATGGGACACATGTGTCAGGCGGGTAGTAGACTTCATGTGGGCCTTGTCCCTATTTGGGGTCGACTAGGTTGGGTTGATGTCGGGTCCCAAAATTAAATTAGAAATTAAATCAGGTTTTACGGCAGATAATTAATTGGCCGAAATTGAACCGAAAGTTGTGCGAAGGAAATGGAGCACAAAATGGAGTGTCTGAGTGGGACACGAAGGTCAGGGGTGAAGAGCGTCTCGAGTAGATCAGGCATGACAAGTTGGTTTCAAGAAAATGATAGGTCTGGTGCTCCTAAATTAAAAGTCACGGTAACGCGCATATGATGATCAAGAAAAAGAGTGGAAATTCAATTAAAAATTAAATGGTCTAATATTGACCCGAACTTGCGCGAAGCAAAAAGGATACAAGGGAACAAGTTCGAGTGGGACACGATATATCAAAATGAAGATAATCTCGTCTACTACAAACTCCAAGAAGGAAGTTTCCAGAGACTGGCATCCCTGATGCTCTAGAATTCCAAGTCACGGTAAAGAGCATTAAATCAAATAATAATCAAATAATAATATCTGTTCAAAATAATTGATTTATAAAATTGAAAAAAATAAGCCCAAAATTCAGGGGCTTACAATCCTACCCACCTTATAAAAATTTCGTCCTCGAAATTAAAGGTTGGTAGTGGGGTTAAAACATGATAGAGGATTTAGGCAATATTTTAGACACGATTCAAAAATGACGAGTTTGCACGATCAAGAGAATCGATTTACAATTGTTCATGCACGATGAGGGATTTGGCACGATAGAAACATAATATGAACAAAATCATATGTGCATGATTTCACAATAAGTCAAGTCATTGGGGCACGATTTAAGAGACGATAAGGATAATCGAAGATATACATGAAGTTCAAGTACGTGGTAATCCATAGGACTTAGGTTGATAAAAATCAACCCGAAAGTCGCACAGGCCCGATCAAGATGAAAAGCTAACCATGACCAAAATAAGGTTTGGCATGGTTGAGATGAAATTTCAGACACAAACAAAATCGAAGTCAAGGTCATATAGGCCCGATCAAAGATTAAGGAGTATGATTAATAAAATCTTGGAATACGCTCCAAGTTCGAGCGTGAATAAAATTGAAAATAGTCTAAGATCACTTGGCACGATTTGAGGGTTAAGATTATCAAGGTCATGAAAATCAGAGTTGGATAGTCATGATCTAAAACAGGGCTAAGAGAAGCAAATGGAGAGAAAAAAATTTGAGAATAGCACGATTGAGAGATAGATTTAATAGAAATCGGATTATAGGTCACATAAGCACGATCAAGATCCAAGTTCAGTTATGAAAGACGATAATCATGAATTCGAAATCAAAGTCCTAAAAGCACAATTTAGAAAGGAACCCAAGTCACAAGGGGTTTGAAGTCATCTAGATTCTAGTCAGCAATCAAGACTCATTGGCACGATAAACAAGACGACCAAAATTGATTGGTCATGGACAGAAAGGAATTAAAATCTTAACAGTATCGAAATTTAAGAAATAATTTAGATATAAAATTTTCAAAATTTTTAGAGTTTCTAAGTGTAGATGACAGATGTAGATATGATGTAGGTAATTTGTGTAATCAAGACATAGCTAAACAAGGCAAAGGAATGACGGCAAGATGAGAAAATCATCATGCGATGGGAGAGAAAATAATGATAAACAAGAAATAATGGTAGGAATTATCTTGCTCAATTGGTAAAAGAAGTGAATCAACTTAAGATATGACCTGATAACCATACACGTCTATCCAAAATTATGTTGCCAGAATTTACGCCACGCCAGTAAACATAGCTACAATAAACGATAGAGTCCATAACCAAGGTATACACCCTAATCATGTCATCTAGATTCCTTACCACGCCAACCGGTATGGCTGCAAGAGAATCTAAATTCCATAACTAGGATAGTATATCCAAAATCAGGCTCCATGTCCCTGTCAGGCTAGCTAATATGACTGCGATAAATTCCAAACTCCATAAGTAAAGTAGACACTTACCGTTCTCATCGTCCTCGTCCAGAATACGTTTATCAGGATATCTTAACTCAATTCTTAAAAGAATTATCCAAAACAAAATCAAAGGTCAACAACGAATATTTAAGATTTAAATTTCAACAACAAGTCAAGGGTAAGTTAATAGAAACAACGGAAACAACTTCCGAGATAGGGTTCAGAGGAAAATATTAGGGAAAGTCCCGAGGGTATTACCTAGGTCAAGATAGAAAATGGTGGAATATAATCTAGAACAAACCTCGACCATGATACGAGGTTGGTAAATCATATTCTCTCCCCAACCTAGATGATATACAAGTCCAACTTATACCTTCCCTCTGGGGTCCACAAACTCATCCCAAGAAGAAATAAATTTTGATACGGACAGATATTTCAGAAATCATGAAGAATGGAAACAAGTAGGAAAAGATTTGAAAGCCTTCGAAATAAGATTTCCAAGGGTCATCCCTGGAATCTACCAAGAGTTCCTAATATGTGACTGAGTACCAAAATCCTAAATTATTCCATTACTCAACCTTAATCCTAGGGCAGGCTCGCAGTAGTACAGATAAACTCAAGTACTACCACGACTTCGCATTAACTGCAAAGACTGACCTGCATGGGCCACCACTAAAAACGTGTCACGACCCGCACCCGGATATACGAGTACGAATACGTGGGCTACGCCCAGCCTACACCGCGGTATCGGCGGTAGAACGCTGTCAAGTATACTATACTAACTACAACATCTAAGAATCCATAACTAGAAATGTACCCATGTCACATCACGAAAACTAAGGAAGATAAGACAAGAATTAATAACAATATCACTAGAACAACTAGAATCTACAATGATCATAAGACAGGAAATAAAGAAGGAACAACAAGACTAACTAAGGATACCTACCAGGCAACTCACATAGAAGAATAGTGAGATCCACCTCAGCTAGCAACATCCTGAAGTCCAATAATGAGGGCACAACTACTCCTAAAATTTGTCAACATATCCGGTCAGGATGGAACGAGTACATATATCTCATAACAGATCTCAAGATAGAATAAAAGCTATAAGACTGTAAATAGAGCATATACAATGAATCATGGAGTGTACATGTATGTATCATGTGTCACGACCCGCATCCTAGAGTAAGGGCACGAGAAGTGGGTACGTCCAGCCTACACCGCAGAGTCGACGGTAGAACGCTGTCCTAGGTTACTATCTAATCAACAACTCACGTAATTATATAATGTACTTGTCAAATCTCAACTTCGAACGGAGGACAAGTATAGATATAATGAATCTCAATCACAGTCTAAGAACGATAAGATAACACAGAAGTTTATAGCTAAAGACTAACGACAACATTTATAACTACTGAAAATAATATCTCAACAAACTCAAATACAAACTCGAATCTCAAGTTATTACAATTCAAAATTCTAAAACATGAAAACTAAACCAAGTCTACTAGCTAGTCTCCCGATCACTCCTGAGTGTCGGGGCCATAGGTAGCTAAGTCATCTCCTGCTCCAAGACAAGTAGGGCATACGTCATCAGGGCAATCATCTGTAATATTTTCAACAGGTCCAGTCAGGACAGGAACGAGTACAAATCATCAAGAAATTCCAAGTAAATGACAGATAACTATAAAGCAGTTATAGACAGTTTTATTGATGAATATGGCAGTTGTATACAGGTGATGGTATAGAGAAACAGTTAAGGTACAAGAAAAGTAAGACAAGTAAAACAAGAGCAGAATCATAGCAATGAAGACTGTAAATAGAAACTAGCTGAACTAGCAACATGATATAAGTCCAGAATATAAATGTAACAAGTGTAAAACTCAAGTAAATCCAACCAACACGAATCTGATACCAGATGATTCCAGTACAAGATGAGTCCGGTATAAGATGATTCCAGTCAGTGATCAAAGGTTCCAGGGTGAGTCCAGCCTATACTCTAACAGTGTGTTTTAAAATACCGAGATCGACATGTAAACGGCTGTAGGTAATACGGCACACCGCACACTTGGCCAAGTGTGGGATGGCTATCGTTCCAGAATAGATCCAAGGGAGTGGTTCCAGATTGGGGTATGTCTACATGTCTTACTCTAGTATTTCCCCGCCCACAAGTACAAGTGAATCCAGAAACGACACGAGAAATAGAGATGAGTCCAGCCAAACATAATGATACTAGCAAAAGATTCCAGAGTGATTCTAGTAGGTGGTTCCAGTAGTGATTCCAGTAGGTGGTTCCAGAAGGTGATGCCAGTAGTGATTCCAGAAATAGAGGCCAGACAAATAGTATGTGTGTCGCATACATGAATTCAGAAATATCCATACGTGTTGTAAGAATCACATAAAACTAACTAGAACTGAAGTATAGTAATTGACAAATAAATGAAAGAACTATCAGAGAATGTACTCGCCTGCTACTCTGAGAAGAGTAGTGAAATATCAGATGTCTGCACCGGAGTCACAAGGTCCTAAATAGAGCAGTATGGGTTATGACATGTTCAATACAAGGAAAATGAAAGCTACAATGCAATCTACATGATTTCTAGGCCAATCTAGGTCAAAGTCAACTCTAAGTCAAACATGGTCAACTGTCTAGGTCAAACTAGGTCCAAGTCAAACTTGGTCAACTCTAGGGTTTGGTCAACTGTAAGTCAACACTATAACTCTAGGCCTATTACCATTCCAATACAAGCCTACTAGTACAATACCCAATGGAATGTCTATACACTATATATCATATAGGATGCCTTATCCCTTACCCTTAGTCTAACATGTATACTCTCAAAACATAATCTATTGCATATACGATATATCTCATGGCATAACACAAAATATAAGGCATTCTCCTTATCCACTACCATCCTACCATAATATCCATACATACTATTATTCATATGTATCACATAATACCCATAAAATATATAGACATATAAAGTATAGTCATTAGGCTTAACAAATATGTATATATAACCACATACAACAACTGAACCCTCATAAGGGTCTGGACATTATAGATAAAAGGGAAAACTGGGAATATGGCATAAGTCATGAGCATTCAAGGATGCAGAACAAAGGGTGTATGGGTCTGTACTAAGAAGTGATCAACCAAACCAAATCAAAGCAAGCCAAGGCAACTACTGCTAATGCAATGCAAGCCAGGCCACTGCCCACTGCTCCCTGCTTGCTGCTGCAGTGCAAATGCAGCCCAGGCAAGGCAACTACTGTGCAGTGCAAATGCCAAACCAAGTCAATACAGCAAGGCCAAGGTAATCTAACCAAGCCAAGGCTACTGCCAATGCAGGCAAATGCAAAGCCAAGGCAGGCTGCTAAGGCACTGCAGTTGTTTCCACAAATCTCCCCTCTCCTGGACACACCAACACACATATATGTACTCCTATGCTCTCAAGCAAGCCACACACCTATATACATCCACATATATCTCACAATACCTATATATAATCTAACATATATGTTAACTATGACAATATATTCATATAACAACCCAAAACCTTCAAACCCAAATCAGTTCAGTGTTTAACATTCAAACAAGTTCATAGATTCTCAGGTTCTCACATTTCAGAGAATTGAATCATAGATTTCAGTTCATGGATTAACATAGGAATAACACAAATCAGTTTCATTATTGAATAGATGAATGTGTGTGGGTTATAAAGTCCTAAATAGTTCTCAGATTTTCAGAATAGGTAACATGTGTGAACTGTGTGTGGGTTATAAAATAAAATCTCAGTTCAATAGGAAAAACAGTGTCAAGACATCCTGTGTGTGATCAATGTGACAGTGAAGGCAAGTAACTTGTGATGACAGTGTACATATAAGCTTAAAACAGTTCAAAAGAAGTAATCATTTTCTTCAGTTACAAACTAAATCCCAGGTTTTGACAATCTCAGTTTTGAGTGTAAGCAACACAGCAACATTCTCAGGTTGCACATTAGTTTTCAACAAGGTAAGTGCAGGAAAAAGGATTTGTGGCCAAGGCATTCTCAGATTTAAAACACATCCTCAGTTTTGCCATGTTATGAAAACCATTAGTTAACAGGAATATAACCTCAGTTTCAGCTCATCAAAACAATTCAATCCAACAATCAAATTTCTCTACACACAACCCAAAGCCCCATTTTGATTACCAAGACTATGCTAACATAATTGATGATATGTAGGCTCAATTTTAAAAGGAAATTATTAACAGGAAAAGGAATTTAAAAACAGGAACAACCAAACAGTGGGTGCCAGTGTCTTCACTGTTTTAAAATCGAAAACAACCCAAACACAATCAAAGCCTTAAACCAATGCATCACAATGAATAACAGGAATCTAACCAAGGTATTTAGGATCTAATTGTTCATTAAACATATTTTAAAAACATTAAAATCGATTTAACAAACAGAAACACACAGAGAACACACACACGCACACAGCTGATCAGTGCACACTTAAAAACGTGTCCGACACGACACGAGGACTCGTGAAATTTGACGAGCCTCGTGTCAGTCAAAGCCTCAACACGTGTGCCAAGAATCTCGTGGCCACGTGGCGTGTGCTGCGCGCAATCAACCCCGAGTAGCAGGGGATGAACAGTACCCCGCGCACACGGCTGCACACACGTGTTCGCGTGCCCCCACGACACGACACGACACATAAACTAGCCTAGTGTCACGACCCGCACCCTGATTAGGGGCACGAGAAGTGGGTACGTCCAGCCTACGCCGCAGCATCGGCAGTAGAACGCTGTCTAGGTCATCTAGAATACTACAACTAAACAGATAAAGGTACCTGTACAATATATACACTCCGAATGGAGGTGACATAGCAATACAGTCTCAATCACAAATGTAAAACTAAGGTAGATAGCATGGAAAGGAAATATGATAGATGAAGCAAGAAATAAGTTCGAGATCCACACAAGTCCAAAACTAAACATAACATCACAGAATAATATATAATACTACATTCTAAAATCCAAAGCTGGATCGCAGTCCAGTCAAGCCTAACAAGTGCTAACTACTCAGGGAGTATAAAATCTAGTGGCCAATCTATCAGGCCACTGCCCTGGCCTGAGTCTCCATCTGTCTCAGAAACATCTGTAAAATTTCATAACGGTATCCTGTCAGGAAAATGAGCAAGTACAAACACCAACAGCAGTTCCATGTGAATTGACAAATACTATAAGAGACAATATAATGAAATACAAGACAAAGATATAGGCGACTTAGGAACCATTCGAAAGCCGAGTTACAACCCTTAAACCAAACAAGGACCGGGGTTGTAACCCTTCTTTCAAACAGGACTTAGTCTCAAATCATGGTACAGTATAAAGGCAGGTAGAACATATGAGAAATGAATCATAACATGGTGAAAGTACAGTAAGTAAAGGTAAACTGGAATGTAAGATATGAGAACAAATAAATAAAAAAGTGATTTGAATTATTAGGGCGAAATGTTATCGGCTAGGAAAACAAGGGAACGGTTATCCACTTGGCTCGGCAATCCGCGTAACGGATAGCATGCCGGCCAACCTGGATAACCGGAAGGGGATATCTGCTACACCCTACGTGAGGTGAGGGTGGCGCCAGCAAAACACGGAAATATCATCACGGAGGCTTGATCACATAACCCCTAATAATTCCCCCATCCCTGAATAGTAACATGGATCCGGACATGGCACGTCATGACACAGAATTCAAAAGCAGGTGATCAGCCCACTCCCAAGTCCATGTCTATACAAGTACAGGAAACACGAAAATATCTCATACCCATATACCAAGAAAGTCCAGGAATAACATCTCATGCCAGGATCCGACGTATACTAGTCCGTGAACTGTCGTGTCAGGAATCAAGTAAGACACTACAACTGAATCGGATATAGTAGACATCAAGACAATGAAAACTATCAGTGAATGTACTCGCCTGTGGTCCTGAGCTGATAAGGTGAACAGACGCTCAGAGTAATCACAGACCTAAAGATGAGATACTACAAGTCAAAACATGGTTTAATAATGAAGAAAAGCTAATCTAATCATGATATGCAAGTCTAAGTCAAAACTAGGTCAAACTAAGTTACACCAAACTAAACTAGGTCACACTAGGACAACCAAGGTCGAACACGGTCACAGGAAATCAATCCAAGTCAAACTAGGTCAATTTGGGTCAAGGTTTGACTTACAGTTGACTTTTGGTCAAAAAGTCAACTCTGGTCAACACTGAGTCAACCCTAGGTCAAACAAGTCAAATGTTGACTAATAGTTGATTTTCAGTCAACTGGTCAACTCTGGTTTGGTTTTGGTCAATTCTAAGCCAAGTGTTGACTTGAAGTTGACTTTTGGTCAAAAAGTCCACTCTTGGTCAACGGAGGTCAAGACTAGCCTAAACTACCCTCATATAGTCATTACCTACCAAGACAACTTATTTCTAATCCCATCTTAGAAGTCAAACTCAATATCTCATCAATACCCAATTTCCTACATTTACCCTTCTCATTCTCCTTCTCATTCTCCTCCTTATTCTCCTCTCTATTCTCCTCCCCATTCTCCTTCTCATTCTCCTCCTCATTCTCCTTCTCATTCTCCTCTCTATTCTCATTCTCCTCCTTATTCTCCTTCTCATTCTCCTCCTTCTCATTCTCATTCTCCTTCTCATTCTCCTCCTCATTCTCCTTCCTATTCTCCTTCCTCATTCTCCTTCCTCATTCTCCTTCCCATTCTCCTTCCTATTCTCCTTCCTCATTCTCCTTCCTATTCTCCTTCCTATTCTCCTTCCTCATTCTCCTTCCCATTCTCCTTCCTATTCTCCTTCCTATTCTCCTTCCTCATTCTCCTTCCTATTCTCCTTCCTCATTCACCTTCCCATTCTCCTTCCTCATTCTCCTTCCCCATTCTCCTTCCCATTCTCCTTCCCATTCTCCTTCCTCATTCTCCTTCCTATTCTCCTTCCTCATTCTCCTTCCCATTCTCCTTCCTATTCTCCTTCCTATTCTCCTTCCTCATTCTCCTTCCTATTCTCCTTCCTCATTCTCCTTCCCATTCTCCTTCCTCATTCTCCTTCCCATTCTCCTTCCTATTCTCCTTCCTCATTCTCCTTCCCATTCTACTTCTCATTCTCCTTCCTATTCTCCTTCCTCATTCTCCTTCCTATTCTCCTTCCTCATTTTCCTTCCTATTCTCCTTCCTCATTCTCCTTCCTATTCTCCTTCCTCATTCTCCTTCCCATTCTCCTTCCTCATTCTCCTTCCTCATTCTCCTTCCCATTCTCCTTTCTATTCTCCTTTCTCATTCTCCTTCCTCATTCTCCTCCTCATTCTCCTTCTCATTCTCCTTCCTATTCTCCTTCCTCATTCTCCTTCCTATTCTCCTTCCTATTCTCCTTCCTCATTCTCCTTCCTATTCTCCTTCCTCATTCTCCTTCCTATTCTCCTTCCTCATTCTCCTTCCTATCACTAACAACCACACACACATCCATGCCATGCCATGCCTGGCCGAACCTGCTGTCCTCTACACCAACACAAGGACACACACACACAACCACATACACATATATCCCATTACATATGAACCACAAATATATATAACTATATATATATACATATATATATATATAGAATAATAGGTTTAAAACCAAAATGGTACACACAAAATCCACTCAAGCCCTTCTCCTGGCCGAACATGGCTGCTCCTATTCTCTCCCTCAAATCACCAACACAACACCACACCACATAATATATATACACATAAATAATCCTCCATATATATATACATACATATATATATATATATATATATTAACCCCTAATTAAACCTCAACTTAAATTTCTAGAAAATCCTACAAAATTTATGGGCAAATGGTAGAGAATCTCATCCTCCCTAACTATTGTGAAGACATTAAATGAATTGGAGTAATAAATGAAGAATTAAAATCATACCTAGAGTGGGTTATTGGAGAGAGAGAGAGAGAGAGAGAGCTTGGAAGAAAATGGTTTTGAAAGAGAGAGAGAGAGATGTTGTGACTTAATGAAGAAGAAAAGGGGGGGGGGCTGCTCTCTTGGCCGGCCATGGCATGTGGGTTTTGTCCTATTTGGATAATTACAAGTTTGCCCTCCAAAGGTTTAAATAGCTAATAAATATGAAAGGGTCAAGCCGGGGGTAGTTTAGTCAAACCGAAACCACTAATCTATAACTAAATATTAACTAAAATAATAGTCTAGTCTCTAACCAAAATATCTAACATGTGGGCCATGGCTAACTAGTGTGTGGGCCCGCTAAGGTCAAAATACCCCGGGTCCCCGAAACAAGTCAAAACAAGTCGGAAAGAGTTGAAATTTGAACCCGATTCAAATAACCCCAAAATAATACAAATAATAATTAAATAATTCCAAAATAATTTTTAAAGTGGAAAATTACAAAAATACCCCTGTTTCTGGAAACTGGGGGTGACACCTAGGACACAGGAAATACCTAGACGACACTTAGAGCTAGGTTTCCAATCAAAAACATTTGGAAAACTCATTCGAGCAGTCCTCTTGGACATTTCGTCGAGCACTTGGTGCAATGCTCTGATACGTGTCCGATACGGACACGAAACGAGCTCGAATCCTAGGGTTAGCTTCCCTAACAGTTGGGTGAGGGCTAGGGGACCTTAAAAATGAATTTTAATGGAATTTAGGGGCTGAGATGAGGATTATACCTATTGGTTTCCCAAGCTTCAAAAACACACCAAAGAAAGAGGTCCTTTCAACCACCAAAGCTCCTCAAATTGTGTGCCCCCTGTCAAAACTCAATCCAAACAGCAAGAAGATACTATTTAGAAACTATAGGAATTTGTTTGAAGGAAAAAGGAGCTAATTTGGACTTTCTATGAATTTGTGAAGTTGGAACATTACCTCTTTTCTAAACTTGATGAACCCTAATGAAAGAGGCTTGCCCTAAATTTTTGGGAGAGTATAAATAGGGAAATGGGCTGTTATGTGGCTGGACAAAAGGACCTAGGGTTAGGGTTTTAGCTTGTGGGTTGAGTCCTAACTAGTCCAGTCATGATTTGACTTGTGACTACACAAGCCATTCTCTAACCAAACTAAATCCGATTAGCCCCAAATCAATTCTAACTATCTTGAAATAATTAACTTAGGTCACACTAGGGTTTCTTAACCTAACCATGGTGTCTGGACCTAGGTTGGCCAATAGGACAGTCTCCTAGTCCACATGGGTCACAGTCTAAAACTAGCACCAACACAATTCACCAAAAATTACCAAAAATCACTAAAAATCATATTAATTATATTTAATAATAAAAATCCCAAAATAATTCCAAAATTTTGAAAATGACCAAAATACCCTCAATTGAAAAACTGGGTGTTACATCATGGCATGGTAAGCTGTAGAGCTAAGCTAGAACAAGAAAGTAGAACTGAAATCATGGTATGTACACAAATCAAGGTAAGCCATATGTCCAATGTGTGTGAGTAGTAGTTTCAGCTTGTGATCGGCTTGTGATCGGCTTGGGTACCGAAATAAAAGTGCACAAAACCTAACAAATTATATGTCCACGAATCCAGAATGACGATACGAACCAAACGGTATATCCAGAATTGGATTCCGTTGACCCGATCTCAAATTGGTCCGTTGACCCGGACATTGGAAACCGATTTGCACGGAAAAGTGTGTCGGAGCCAATGTCCTCAAAACTCAGCAAATTATATGTCAACGAGTTCAGAATGATGATACGAACTCAACAGTATATCCAGAATTGGATTCCGATGAGCTGAACTCAAAATGACACGTTGACCCGGATATTGGTATCCGACTTGCACCGAAATGCGTGCCGGAACCAATGTCCACTAAAACCTAGCAAATTATATGTCAACGAGTCCAGAATGACGATACGAACTCAACGGTATATCCGAAATTGGATTCCGATGAGCCGGCGTCAAAAAGTTCCGTTGACTCAGAAAGTGGGACCTACTTTGCACCGAAATGCGTGCCAGGCCTCACGTTCTCCAAATCAAGCAAACTTTATATGAAAACATACTAGAACGACGCCACGAGTCTACTGGTGGTGTCAGAAATTGAATTCGGAGTCCCGGGTTCAAAAATGGAATTTTACAAGTGCAACACTAAGAATTCGAACGGCCAACTTTGGCGTCGAATTCGACCGACCTAACATGCTCAAACTGAAATGAAATCTAAAGGGAGCAGGAAGAGGGTTATACCAGCTGTGCACCAGAACTGGTGGCGCACAAAACGGAGCTGCGACGACGAAGATACGAACCCGCGAAGTTGGCGTTACAAAACTGTCCAAAAATAACGCAATTTAAAACGTCAACTTGGTGGCCGGTTATGATGTATCAAACGACAAAATTAACGGTGCAAATTTCAGGAGAGTGAAGGGGTATATACCGAGATTGAGACGGAGCGAAGAAGTCGCCGATCCAACGGTCGGATTGTCCAGAAAATTGGCATGAAGTTGCTGCCCCGAGACGCAAATTCTGACTTCGTTCCGAGCGCGCGCCGACGGGATCTCGTGAAAAATGCACGAATCGACCGTTGTGCGCACCGGGGACGAGGGTGGCTGCCAGGGGTGTTCGTCGGAGTGTGCGCGCACAGCCAGGATGCTCGCCGGCGGCGGCGGTGGCCGCGGCGGCCTGGGCGACACGCGGCCGGCCGGTGTTCTCGCACGTCCGGCTGCCAGCTCGTGCAGTTGCTGCACGCTGTGCTGCGCGGGAGCTGCGCTCGCGCGCGTGGGTCGGGCCAGGCCGACCACGATGGCGCGGTGGCTGAGGTGTGGTGCATGGTGGTTGCGGTGGGGATGTGTGGTGGTAGTAGATGTGTTTGGGAGGAGAAGGAGGAGAAGCTCGGGGAGGAGGAGGAAGGAGGAGCTCGTGGCCATGGGGCTCGGCCAGGGGATGGCGCACGGCTGGGGAGGAGGAGGAGGAGAATGGTGAAGGTGGTGGCTTGGCCATGAGGAGGGATGGTGTTGGCAATGGTGATGGTGGGGATGATGATGATAATGAAGAAGAAGAGAAGGAGAGAATGATGATAATGAAGAAGAAGAGAAGGAAATGACAGGGGGGGTGCTGCTCTCGGCCACCTGGGGGGGAAGAGTTGAAAATGTGTTAGAGAGAGAGAGAGAGAGGTGAGATTATATATATATGTAATATATATGTAGGTGTATATATATTATATGAGAGAGAGATATTAAGAGAGAAAGAGGGGGGGTGAGCTGTACGTATACAGGAGGGGTGATGTGAGAGGATGGTGAGGGGGTGTGTATTTATTAATAGGAGAGAGAGAGAGAGAGAGGGATACATGTTTATATATATATATATGTAAGATATTTAAGATATAAATAAAGTAGAGAGATATTTCCAAAATAGGAAAAAGAGAAATATTGTGTAGGGTATTTGGGCAGTCATGAGAGTATAACATGGGGCTTGGGTTCGGGTTCGGTCGAGCCGGGTCGGGTCAAAATCGGACCGGGTGCAATAATTTGAATTAAAATGGGTATTTAAAATCATGGGTAAATAAGTAATATATGGGGACTCAAATAAATGGGACACCTGTGTCAGGCGGGTAGTAGACTTCATGTGGGCCATGTCCCTATTTGGGGTCGACTAGGTTGGGTTGATGTCGGATCCCGAAATTAAATTAGAAATTAAATCAGGTTTTACGGCAGATAATTAATTGGCCTAAATTGAACCGAAAGTTGTGCGAAGGAAATGGAGCACAAAATGGAGTGTCTGAGTGGTACACGAAGGTCAGGGGTGAAGAGCGTCTCGAGTAGATCAGGCATGACAAGTTGGTTTCAAGAAAATGACAGGTCTGGTGCTCCTAAATTAAAAGTCACGGTAACGCGCATATGATGATCAAGAAAAAGAGTAGGAATTCAATTAATAATTAAATGGTCTAATATTGACCAGAACTTGCGCTAAGCAAAAAGGATACAAGGGAACAAGTTCGAGTGGGACACGATATATCAAAATGAAGATAATCTCGTCTACTACAAACTCCAAGAAGGAAGTTTCCAGAGACTGGCATCCCTGATGCTCTAGAATTCCAAGTCATGGTAAAGAGCATTAAATCAAATAATAATCAAATAATAATATCTGTTCAAATAATTGATTTATAAAGTTGAAAAAAATAAGCCCAAAATTCAGGGGCTTACAATTTTGAAGCTTTTTGCCTCGAGTCTGCGTGGATCCTGAAGCTTCCTGCCCCAAGTTTGCGTGGATTTTGAAGCTTTCTACACCGAGTTTGCGTGGATTTCGTCTTCAACAAGTCTGCGTGAACTTCATCAAATTGGAGTACGTGGCAGCCATGCCATTGATCTCTCGCCTGCGTGTCCTGTAACTTGCACACGACCCATGCATGATTGCCATGTGTCCAACAGTTACAGGCCACGTCCAGTAACTGCTCACAACCTTGCGTATGTTAAATCCTGCGTGATTTTAACTAGGCACAGGCTGTGAAGACAGTTATCTTTTCAGTTATTATTTTTGACTCTATAAATAGAGTTCTTTTTCTCATTCATTGTACAGATACACTGATATCTACTGTCAAAATTTTGAGAGCTTTTCTTCTTCACATAGTCCAAGAGATAAAGCGATCGTCTTCTAGATCGGATTCCTACAGTTGTAATTTTCCCAGAAACACAACAAATAAAGAGAATTTCTTTATGGAAAACCCTATGTTTGTGGGCTATGACAGGAAAGTAACAATATCATGTGTGTGTATGAAACTAAAGTGCAGGAAATGCAATGTGTGGAAGGGTGGTGTACAAGAATTAATATGCAGGAAATATGCAGTGCAAAGTGTGTGTGTGTGTGATGAAGCAATGTGCAGAAAACATAAAATAGTGAGGAATCATGTGTGTGTGGGTGTGCAGGTGTTGTGTGAGAGAGGAAAGTGAAGAGGGTGAGTGTCCACATGTGTTTTAGGCTTAGGTTTCAAACCACCAAGTGACAGTGAACATAGGACAGTGTAAGGAACAAAGCAGTGTGTGCTATTACAATGGAATCAATGTGTGCAGGAAAAATTAGTGAGAAGTGTGTGTAAACTATTTTCAGGAAAATACAAGGCAGTGAGGAGGAAATGTGTGTGTCAAAGATTAACAGGAAAATACAAGAGTGTGTACAGCAGGTAATCAAAAGTGTGTGTGAACATGGCATACAGAAAAACAGTGTAAACTAATCCCAGGTTTACATAATCTAAAAGACAGGCTCAACAGTGAGCCACTCACTGGATTCTCAGGTTTTGAGAACAAAACCCAATTCCTGAGAATTCCCAGGTTTAACTTTCACCAGTTTCAGTCCAAACAACCTCAGGTTTAATACCTGAACAATATAGCTAACCTATCATGGCATTCTCAGGTTCAAAAAAAACAGTGAAATCGAAATCAATGAATGCAGTCAACATGTATTGAATCCTCAGGTTTATCAATGAACTGTCGACCTTTTATTCACAACCAAACCCTATTTCTACTTCAAAACACAACCAATACAACCAAAACTCAACCCACAGTTAGATTACAACTAGGAGAATCAATTTAGGGTTTTAAAACCACACATTTAGCAATATCAAATAGGTTTAAATAGGTGGCAAAGTTCAGGTTCAAAAGTCTGGAAAAATCAGAATCAATATACTCATTCTCAGGATTTGGGTATTTAGATAAACAACCATTGAACACAATAAAACAAAGTTTAGAGGGTTGGTAATCAAAATATACAATATCTAAGTGTCCTACAATATAATGGTATCCACCCAAGTGGACACGATGTGTCCAATCTGAAATAAAAACCAAAACAGAAAATCTGGACACAGTGCAGGGAACTAAGCCTCGTGCACGTGTGCACGAGTCTCGTGTGCACAACAGGGATCAACCCAAGACACGTGTCCACCAACATAGGTTCGCCACTCATAGGGCTACCTACGTGTCACACTGTTTTGGGTCAACGTGTCCCTGTGTCGTGTCAAACAACCCGTATCAGTGCACAAAAACTCGGCTGAATCTGACAGTACAAACCCAATGCGGGCTGGAGAACACATCCGACACGACACGAGAGCATCTCCAACTTGGAGGGCCTCGTGTCAGTCATGGCCCCATGGCCCACGCCAAGTGGCATGGCCAGAGTCGTCGTGTCCAGCGAGTTGTTGGCCCCGAGTAGCAGGGGAAGCAACCCAGTCCCGAGCCAGTGCACGCACTCGTGTCCAGGCTGATTTGCACCCGACACAGACACGAAACGACCAAGGCTCCTTCACAAAAATTAATGAGCACACAATGATCTACAATCCTGTTCAATCAAATTAAAAAAACAGTAAAGTTGAACTCTCAGAGGCATTCTGTCGAACACCCTACAAACAAGCCTGATACGTGTCCGATACGGATACGAAACGAACACGAACCCTAGGTTTAGCCTATCCTACAGTTGGGGTAGGGCTAGGGCCTTCCTAAAATGGATTTAAACAGGAATTAAATGGGGTATTGAGAGTTATACCTATTGATGCACAATGAATGGAAAAGCTTTCAAAAGGAAAGAACTCCACAAGCCACCAAGTCCCACAAATTGATATCTCCCTGCAAATAACTCATACCAGCAGTAAGAGGATAAAATTTAGGTCCTAATGGAATTGGTTTGAAGGAAAAAGGATTCAAAATGGATTTTTAATGATTTTAGGAAGATGAGACTCACCTCTTTCCTTAGAACTTTTGAAGAACCTTAAAAGAGGCTAGCCCTAAAAACTAGGAGAGTATTTATAATAGGGGAATCCCTAGGTTCAGCTAGGGTGGCCGGCCATGCTAGGTTAGGGTGGGGGTTGAGCTAGGTTTGGCTAGTCCTATCTAGTTTAGTCACAAAATGACTTGTGTAATCACAAGCCATTTATCAAATAACTTGATTCCTAAATTCCTAATTCAAGTTCTAATGAATCACTAACCACTAACTTGAGTCACACTAGGTTAGATGTCACGACCCGCACCCTAGAGTTAGGGTACGAGGACGTAACGACGCCCAGCCTACGCCGCAGTGTCGGCGGGTAGAACGCTGTCCTAGGTCGCATCATCTAACAATATAATGCTAAGCAGTATATACTCCCTGAATGGGGGTGACATAGCAGATACAGTCTCAATCACATCTAGGGTAGAGCATGACAAGGAAAGATAAAACATGAAATCCAAAAGAAATACAAGAGATAGAAGTCTAAGTGTCTAAGATACAAAAACCCAGAAATACACTTCAAAACCCAAATACAGCAATCCACAAATCAAATACATCTCCAGATAAATGAAAAGACTATCTAAACATCCTCAATGTGTCTCCTCTAGGCTAGCAGGCAACCTCCAAGCTATCTGTAAAATTTATCAACGGGTCCAGTCAGGACTGGAGCGAGTACAGTACATCTCAACAGATCATAGCAGGTTAGAAAATATAACATACAGTAAAGTAAGATAGAAGTACTGAAGAATGCAGTATGTAAACAGAGAGAGAACTGTAATAGAAATATCTACTATACATAAAGAACTAGCAGTGACTAGTGAGTCAGAGTACAACATGAACATGTAAATAGGCTAGGAGATTCTGATACTACACTACGGAAGTGATTCGGATACTACACTATTTGGCTCGTATTCACATGTCCACTTATACTCCCCCGTACCCCCAATCAATACACAAGGATCCAACCAGGTTATGTTATGATACTATATTCAGACCCCGAAGGTGACCCCGAAGGTGATAGACCCCGAAGATGATAGACCCCGAAGGTGATAGACCCCGAAGGTGATAGACCCCAAAGGTGATACATAGTAGACCCATAAATGGATAAGGATTCCAGGATGACTCTGTGATCATAAGAGTATATGTCACAAGTGATCGAAGAATCAACGAAGCATAGTGATACGCCATGTAAGTGAAACGCACAAAACATAGAGTACCCGATGCTCCATAAGGATAACATCTCAAGAAAGGATCCATATAGTACCAATCCGTGTGACCAACGTGACAGTACAAGTAAAGTAATCTACTGCAGGAAATAATTCTAAGCAGGATATGAAATGATCAGAGAATGTACTCGCCTCGATATCTGAATGTCCAAGATAAAGATATTGTCCGATGAGAGGTGTCTGGCTCCTAATTAGATCAGCACAAGTCACAACATGTCCAGAAGGGTAATATAAAGCACTACAATACATCTACATGAATCTAGGTCAACTAGGCCAAAGTCAACCCTTGGTCAACTCCGGTCAACTGCACTAGTCAAACTAGGTCAAACTAGATCATGTCCTAACCCAACAAGTCTTACTAGGCCTAACCAAGACTATCCTAGCAAGCACACATCAATACAAGGCTATACAAGCCAACATACACCCAACTCTATATAGCATGCAATTATTTAATACTCAAATAGCAAGAATTCACATTAGATATACACTAGGTAATCTATTACTTTAAGCTATACATGTCTACACATATATACACATGCATATATTGGTATTCAACATTAGGTGTATAATCATGGCATTTCTGTCACGCCCCAGTCCCAAAATACGTAGGACTAGAACGTAATCATGCCAGCTGTATACATACGAAGTATATGGACCCTCGTATATATACATAAGCTGTGAAATACAGTAACCAAGGTACTAAATCTCATCCACAAAGATAAATATGGTATAAAAGTAACTTTGAATTTGTCATGTACACAATAGTTGGGCGGAGACAAAGTCCACTACCAACCAAATTAAATATGGAAAAATATACAAGAAAAGAATTTAGCAAGCGAGAGCGATGGCGAGTCCAAGAGCAATCACCACAACGGAAGAAATGGCCTTAGCTAGAGCACCTGCAAGAAATCACGAAACACACACCTGGCGAGATAACCAGGTCCTCAGAGGGACGTAACAAGATACATCAACATGCCATATAAATACTGAATATAAAACATGCCACAATCAAAGAAAGTGACACGACACAAATAAGGTAAACTAACCGAACTAAAGTGAACATGCAGTTTGAGAAACAATCCTTCGACGCATGAGCCCTGGCTGTAAATAGGATCGACATAGTCCCCGTATAGGGCACCAGTGGCCTACGTCCATAACGCCCGGGAAGCGTCAGAGGGCACCATGCAAGGGGCTACGTCCATAACGCTCTGGATAACGTCAGAGGGCACCTGGAGCCTGCGTCTCCGGCGGAGCGCACAGGTAATGAGGGAAGTGCATAGAAGCCCATACGTCAGGTAATGTTCTCCCCACCCAATGCACCTATCATGTCGCATCCACGACCATGTAACACTACTAACCATCAAGTCTTCTAACATACAACTATTGACGGTTAGACCTAACGTACGTCCCGTACGCATCAGTGATCAGCCAACACGCAAGTCCGTAGGCTACATGCTACTCATCTCACACATCTCGTGGCACATCTGTGTCAAGGTATATGTAATGCACTAAGCTAGTGGTAGTCCCTTAACTCTAGGTCCATATGCAACCAGAGGTAAGTAACAAGATACTACTAATATCACTGAGCAGACAGTAATCACGAACTAAAAATAAATGAACAGTGATATGTAATAAAAATGCAGACTGAATATAACCAGTATAATGGCAAGGTATCTTGCCTGATGAGTCGCCTGGTGTGGTGCGATAATCTGACAAGTCCAACTTGGTCTAATAGCCATAGTCATGGTGCAAAGATCCAAAGTCGCGAGAAAATAGGAAAAGATGATCAGTCGCAATCAAGATAAATTAGAGAATTTGTGTAAGGAAATACTTATATTATTTCTTAGAAAAGGTTACGTATAATACTTGAAAACCATGTTTATTTGTAAAAATTTTTGACAAATATTTGGAAATGCGGAAAAGTTAATTTAGGCTAAAACTATAAGTTTACAAAAATAGGATTTCTATGAAGATAACCTGTATCTTATTAGTGGGAATAATTATTGAAACACTCGAAATTATTTATAATTTTGAAAACTATCTACCTTATATATTTTATAAGAAAAATCAATGATGATAGTCAGTAATAGTAATAATAATAATAATCATAAACATAATAATAATAGTAAGTAATAGTAATAATGATTATTAATAACAGCAATAAACATATATTAATACTAATATTAATGATAATAATAAAGTAATAATAATAATAATATATCACTAAATAAAACTACTGTTACTCTCCCCACCCACTTCGTTCTGAAGAAGAGAGAGAGGGAGCATTGAAAGAAAAAAAAAAGAGGGGACTCACCAGGGGCCCGGTTGCGCGCGCTCGCCGGCGGCGCGTCGGGCGGAGAAGCCGAGCGGGGGGATCGGGCGCTCGACGGACGCCGGGGTCGGAAGACATCGCCACAGCGACGCCGGGAAGAGGAAGGCGTTGGCGGCAGCGGGCTTGGGCGGCGGGGGTTTCCGTTGAGGCGGTGCTGAGTCGGCGCCGGTGGTGGCGCAGGCTCTGCTGAGGGGAGGCGAGAGGAGCGGATCTCGTGGAAGGAGGTGCGGTAGGTGCCCCGCGGTGGAAGAGGCGGCCGGAGGCGGCGTTGGGGTTTCGCGGAGGAGGAGATGGGGCGGACCCGGAGGAGGCGGTGGTGGAGGCGCGCACGGCCCGGAGTGGGCGGCGACGCTGGAGGAGACGACGACGGAGGTTAGGTTTTTCCCCCTTCTCTTTCTTTTTCTAAATTTTTTGGGGGGGTTGATGGTGGTGGTGACCGCGTCGGCGGTGGTGTTGGTGGCTGTCCGGTGAGGTGGCTGGGTCCAAGGGGATGGCCGGGTGAGGGTGG
>JANAVB010020782.1:0-7500 GCA_029216955.1 Iris pallida
ACTACTATGCCCTCAGTCCCTGAAACTCCTTGGGATTCAGACCATGAAGTCCTTGATCGTCCCCTCTCTCTGCCGTAGCTCTACATGTGGTGGGACCACGGGACGTCCCTCAGAACGCTCCATGCTCTGGCGGAGTAGTAGTCTGCTCCTGATGGGTTGTTAGGAACCCCTGAATCAGAGTGAGCAGCTGGTTTCCGTCGAGTGTGACGGAAGCCTGGTGGTATAGTGATAGGGGTGGTGGAAGTATCGCGGTCTGCTGGGACTGGGATGTGGAAGGTGGTGGAGGCATCTGGGTCTGTGGATCTGTGGAGTGGGAGAATGTGGTAGGTGGAGATGGGGTGTATCAGTCAACTGGTCAGCTGACTGGATATGGGGCCCCATTCTCGGGCGTAACATACTGGGATGAACGAGTAAGCAACCATCTAATTACAAATAAAAAAAGGACTTATAAGGACTGTTAAAGTAGCAATCATAGCAAGAAAATCTAATTATAATAGCAAGCATGTGATTTTTCCTATGTTGCAATCCTAGCATTCCTCTATGTTCAAAGCGTCATTCCTAATGTTGTCTAATTACCTTAAGTTCCTAATTGCAGGCATGCTTGGTACAATAACGTAACCAAACAGTTTAGTCAGGACCTGCATGGGCCACCACTAAAAATGTCACGATCCGCTATCCAAATTGGTTGGGCCAGGCCGAGTCATGCCCAGCCACGTTGATATAAAACTAGTAAGCTGTTCTAAAGACAACAGGATAAGACTAAAATGTGTTAACAGTTCTATAAGTGAATAAAAGTCATAAATACTCCAAACACAAAGTCGTATCATATAGTAAAATGTTCAAAGTACAAGTCTGAAATGTAAAACTGGATACATGTCCAGTTACAAATATGTAGCCTAATACATGACTACTCTCAAAGTCTAAAGCAAAAAGATAACTAGGTGAGGTTTCCCGTAGGAACATCCTCATAAAGCAAAGCCGGGTCCTCGGCATAACTCCATAATATGTGTCGCAGAGTAATCCTCCTCAGTAAGGACCCTACAACGTTATCCTGTCAGGACATGAGTAAGTACTGAATCTAACAAACTAGCAAATGAAACATGGAAATGAACATAAGAGGAAATAACTGGAAACATGGCATCACATAGTCTATCATGGCAAGGACACATATGTCATAGTGACAGATGTATGTAATGTTTAAAACTGTAGCAGGTACGTGATCGGTCATAGATGTACAATGTGCTGAGGCAATAATGAAATATACTTTCATACAAGTGTAAAGGCGATAGATGTACATACGTACAATACAGCTTTGAGAGTAAGGCCTACGGCGCAGTAACATATAAAATAAAACTTTGCTCGATACTGTAGAGGGGGTATGATCACGTACACTACTATCAGTTTCCCTATAACCTATATTCTAATCATGTGAGAGATATATCAACTGTTCTAAGTATGGTAGTAACTGAAAGTACAACATGTGAAGTTTTAACTTGCTACCCCAAGGATCAGCATTTAACATGGTTGGATTTGCAGTTCATTGATGTAACAGTATGTAAAGTTTGTAGAAAGTACTTGCCTCTAGCAAAGCAAAGCAAAAACAAGCTACGATAAAAGTGCTATGGATGTCCGGTAAACTCGTCACTGTAGAAGTAATGCAATAACTTAGTTTTTATACTAAGCTAAAACGCTAAGACACTAATTGGTGAAAACACGACTTGTGACTGGGCACCTAGCCAAAATAATGATTTTAGCATAGGAGACCAATGTGTGGTGACACACTACTTTAACTATCTTTCTAGGGTCTTTACACTAGTGATGGGTGAGGTTTAATACGGCTAAACTCAAAATAACACAAAAAGTTACAAGTCGTAATTAATCAATAAATAAATCAAAAGATCATTGTATTTTAACATTTTTGAGATAGACAAAAAGCTAGTTTTACTTAAAGTAAAGTACCAAAATGATCCTAGTTAATCATAGAAATTTATTATAATTTTTCTGGAATTTATTACCAGTACAAATATTTTATAAAAATCAGTTTTCCTAAGTATACAGAAAATGAGTTTTGGTTCCATAAGCCAAACTAGTGGCAAAACTGTAATTAATACTA
The DNA here is from genome assembly GCA_029216955.1 of Iris pallida. Classification (NCBI taxonomy): domain Eukaryota; kingdom Viridiplantae; phylum Streptophyta; class Magnoliopsida; order Asparagales; family Iridaceae; genus Iris; species Iris pallida. The sequence goes on from JANAVB010020782.1 coordinate 2,114, forward strand.
CAAAAATATACTAAATTAGCTAAATTAACATAGTATCTAAATACTATTTTTCCAGAATTTAACAGTACTTTAAGTATTTTTAGAAATCCAAAAACGTATTGCACACATTGAAATTAAATAATTAATTATCTGCGTATTTTGTCCATGTATATAATTTGAACCAAAGTTCAAATACAGGACCCAAGGCCATGAATCAAGTCCAATAGACTTGTAGAGGTCTTGAATGTGTGAAAACACATTTGGGCCCAAAAAACCCACGCTAGGCTTGGACACCAAATGGTTGCAGTAATTTAAATACACTAAAATACAAATTGGTAAAAAGTGCAAAATAATATTAATATTTTAATAAGGCAAAATATAAAAATATGATAAGTATATTACATAGAAAAATAACTTATACTAAGTATAGTGAAATACATATGTAAAATGGTATAATATATATATATAATAATATATATACATAAATATATGGATATTTACATAATGGATATATATGTTAAAATATTACATATATAATGTGTGTAAGAAAAATACTTAACCATAAATATATATAATATATATATATATATATCTATATATATATATATATTATATATTATATATATATATATATATATATATAGATATATATATATATACAAATAATGTATACATATACATATAGTATATAGTATAATAATAATATATACACAAGAAATATATACATATATATATGTACCTATGTGTACACAATACATATATAATATATATATATATATATATTATATATATTATATATATATATATATATATATATTATATATATATATATATATATATATATAAAGTACTAAAAAAAAAAAAATATATATATATATATATAATACTAAAAATGAAGTATATATATATATCTATATATAATATATATAATATATATATAATCTATATATATATATATACATATAAGAAAATAGCATATATATACATATATAGTACATATAATAATTATATTTATATACATACTTATACATATATAATTATATATATAAAACAAAAGAAAAAAAAAGAAAAAGGAAAAGAAAAAGGAAAACACAGGGGCTCGAACTCGGCCCACTGTGCCGCAGGGGGGGTTATGTCGGGTCGGGCTGGCCAGGGGGTCAGCCACAGTTGTGTTAGGGGAGGATTTAGGTTAGTTTTATTTTAGGTTTTAGCATAAATAATAATAAAAAAAAAACACAGTCCTGTGTCCTGACAGTTAGGGACACAGGTGTCTTGTGTCTACACTCAGCACGACACGCACGATTTGATTCGGCCGTGTCCAAGCTTACCCAAAGATTGCCCGTGTCCTGGCGATCGTCCACGTGAAATCGAGACACAAACAAGACACAGTGACAGTACTGATACGTACGTGTCGGAGTTGGGTGCTGTCGGGGTGGCGACTGGGCGGAGGAGCGTCGTGGTCAAGGCGGTCGGCGTGGCGCTGGGTCTCTTGACAAGTGAGTCGAACGGTGGTGGTGGCGAGTGACGATGATGGACGGTGAGGCGGCGCTAGGGTACGTCGGAGTTAGGGTTAGGGTTTCGTGGTCTCGTCGGGGAAGAAGGGGGTCTGGTGGTTCGTGGGGGAGAATTTAGGGTTAGGGTTTGGTCTGGGGAGAGAGGGAGTTTTATAGGCTAGTTAGGGCGGTCGGGGGGCTGTGCCTGCCGAAAAAGGCGGGGGCAGCGTCGGTCGTCGTCAGTCGGGGCAGGGATGGGTTGGTTTTAGGTTTTACAAAACAAACCCTAGAGTTTAGGAATTTGCAAACCAGCCCCTAAGGTCACTAAATACAAATAGTAATTTGCATTCCGCAACTTAAAACAATTCAATAATTATAAAATAATATATTAACAATTTAATAAATTGCATACTGATATAAAAACAATCCTAAAAATTACAGAATGATATTAAAACTTTTTAAAAAATTGCAAATTGATATTTTTTTGTATTAAAACTCATTAAAAATCATTTAAAAATTCTAGAAAAATTCCTAAAAATCCTAATAATTATTTTAAGGCTAAATTGACACTAAAATTAATTAGCACTAATTAAAATAAAATTTAAAAAACAGGGGCTTACAACCGGATATTAGGATTAATATTTAAAAGATACATTAATACCTCGTTACAAGTGCTTAAAGATCCCTGTAATCCTGAAAATATTGTACTTCTTCCATATTTCATGAAGCTTTTTGTCGGATGTAGGTATGTTCTTTCTACATACACATTAATTAATCATTACGAAGGACAAACAAACGAGAAAATTGTTAATGCATAGCATTGAAGAATAAAATGCTCACTCACCGATATCCTTATTGGTAAAAACCATACATTAGCTTTATTGGAGGTTCTTTTCCGTTCCCCGTGGTGAGAAGAGCAGAGACAATGCCTACAATCTGAATAAATCATTAAAAATGTCAGCGATAGAATCGAAGTAAACATAGATGGCATCTAAGAAAAAATATACTACTATACATACCCTAATTTTAATTCTCGTTAAAGGAGCTAAGGTCTTCATCTCAAACCGAGACACATAGATTTTGTTGCAAGATGATATATTTCTCTAAGAAAGAAACGAATAAATTAGAAGAAAAAACTGTTGGAATTAAATCAAAACTCATATTACTTACTCGTCAGGTCTATCAGGCAAAAATATAGTCGTAATAACCGAAGAACCACTAGTACAATTGCTAGGCTTCGAGGTTGAACCCCTTGTTAAACTTTTCGATGGTGTGATCGGATCTAAATTTCCACGCATTCTTTTCGAAGAACTGCTAAAGTCAGTTTCTTCTGTAGGGGACAATGCGAGAATTCGGTCCAATTCTTTACTAAGAGACTGTAGCACCACGTCCTCCTCATCGGAAGAAGATTCAACGAAAACCACCTTCACATTATTAAATACTCCAGATGAAGATGCCTTCTTCAAAGCTGGAGATTCTTCAATCTTCTCCAAACGCCGAGAGAAATTCATTTGTTCAATTTCTATTGAACAAAGCTTTGAATTGATCGATACAACATCAGCTGAAATTGTCGACAGTTGATATGTAATCCTGCGCAACATATGCAGAATTAAGGTTTTATTTGGAGCTGGCAACCAATCTTCTACGTCTTCTACATTTTCCACCACACGAGTAGACATCTTGAGAACAAGAAAACTATTGTATTTCAGACAACTATTCTATGTATTTCAGAATAAACAATAATACTATGAAACAAGAAAACTATTGTATATATAGCAAGAGAGAAGTACAAAAATAAGGAAGATGGAAAGACAATAAATTCGAGACTAGCAAACAATCTACTAGCCGTTTGATTGAGGGGCTCGAGGAAGATTCTACTAGCCGTTTGAAAAATACAAAAGGTTATCATGATCAACTTCAATTAATGAACTCTATAAGAGGTTTAATTTCGTTTGATTGAGGAACTCGACGAAGTCCGTCGCGAACCCGAACTTCTTCTTCTTTCCTTCTTCATCTCCGTTTCTCCTTCTTCCACCACCACCATGACCTGTAGCTTATAACAAAGATATTAAATTGTTAGATGAAACAAAAAATAATTACGAAAAGATTACTAAATCAAAATCAAACAGAACACATATCATAGAAAATATGAGATTAAAGATGAAAGTGTCACAGAAGCAACACCACCACAATTTTACAACAACTAAGCAGACTCTGCTAAGCAATAACTAAAATTAGGGATGTGTCCTCCTTGGATTTAATTTACACAAAGAAGAGATTTGAGAGAACGAGATTTTATCGACTTCCTAAATGTACCATTCTCGTCCTAAATGTACCATTCGTCGTCGGTGTCATCATCTAGATCGCCAGCGGCGGTGTCATCTACATCGCCTAAAGACCTGGACACATTGTGTCCTTAGGGATTGTGTCCTCCTTGGATTTAATTTACACAAAGAAGAGATTTGAGAGAACAAGCTTTTATCGGCTTCCTAAATGTACCATTCTCCGTCCTAAATGTACCATTTTCCGTCATAAATGTACCATTCTTCGTCCTAAATGTTCCATTCGTCGTCGGTGTTATCATCTAGATCGCCAGCGACGGTGGTGTCGTACATCGTCTACAGACCTGGACACATTGTGTCCTTAGGGATTGTGTCCTCCTTGGATTTAATTTACACAAAGAAGAGATTTGAGAGAACGAGCTTTATGGCTTCCTAAATGTACCATTCTCCGTCCTAAATGTACCATTCGTCGTCGGTGTCACCATCAAGATCGCCAGCAACGGTGGTGTCGTCGTCTACATAGCCTACAGACCTGGACACACTGTGTCCTTCCCTTTCCGGCCGACACACAATTATTGTTTTATACGTAGTTGCACAAAATATTAAATTACATGGACGAAAGAGAAAGTAAATATGAGTTAATTAGGGTATTCATTGAAAAATTGCATTGAAGAATGACCTGCTATAGCAAGTTTACAAGAGGTCAAAAGTCAAAAACATTAAATAATATCTCTTATTATTTCATCTGAATTTAATCTGAACCGTTGGATTAACATCCAAACGGTCCAGATTTCAGATGTATCGATACATCCAAAAGGGTGGATGTATTGTAGAATTTTCAATATATATATATATATATATATTATATATATATATATATATATATATATATATATATATATATATATATATATAGATATATATATAATAGTCTTGTCCAAATGACTAATAATTATGCGAGGAGGGTGTGGATCACAAAAGTTAAATTATATACTCTATAGAACTCTTTGATGGTTCGAGGAGACCAATCATGGATGTTTTCAAGTTTTGTTTCTTGAGCACACCGTACGTAGTCGCGAAATAACAAGGACATAGACTATATGATGAACAAAAATACTATTTGACTCCCAAAATTTTTGGGTGATACCATCCTCCATTATATGTCATATGACTGGCCGATGACATGACAACTGTCATGGCAAAATTAAACATTAAACATTAAAGTTAATATTAAAATTAAAATTAAAATTAATATTAATATCAAATTAACATGAATATTAATATTAAAATTGACATTAACATTAATATTAACTTTAACATTAACATTAAAATTAACATTAACATTAAATTAAAATTAGCATCCACATTAACATTAAAATTAGTATTAAAATGAATATTAATATCAAATTAACATGAATACTAATATTAATATTAACATTAACATTAATTAACATTAACATTAATTTTAATATTAACATTAAATTAATATTAACATTAAATTAAAATTAGCATTAGCATTAACATTAAAAATATATATTTTTTGGGTAATTAATTTTTGGGATTAAAATGCCATGTCAGCTGTCATGTTAGTTGCCATATTAGATGCCACATAATGGGAGATACCATCACCCAA
>JANAVB010020782.1:10000-45061 GCA_029216955.1 Iris pallida
GTTAAAGAAATCGCTAAGACTAGAAATAGATATATATAAAAAAGAATATAATTTTTGTTATGGTTATTAAGAACATAACTCCTTAACGGAGGTAGATGACAAGGGTCCAAATAACCATTAGCAAAAAGCCCACTTGTGTAGGTTGTATAGGTGAAGTCTTCAACGCGGCCGCACGCCTCGAAAGGCCAAGGAACTCCATGCCTCAGCGCGTCTGAACGAGCTCCGCCTCGAACGAGCAAGTACCTGTTACCTGCGCGTGAAAACTGGTGGGGTTTCAGTACACAGCCGTACTGGTGAGTGAGCCCATTGCACTCCCAAACAAAACCAACACGTTCATTTAGTAAGTGCTCCATATAATTTTGGTTGTCTTTCTAATCTTGTCTTAGGATCAGTTCATTGCATAACTAAAATACTCGTGTTATAATATCGTGGTCGTGCTCCAAGACCTTGTGACCATACTGCAAAACCCATTTGTGTCGACATCGTGCCCGCAACATAAGGTCCATTCATGTATCATCATCGAGGTCGTGCCTTGCAACATAGTGTATTTTTACTCAATACTTGTCCTATGATCTTTTTTTTCCAATTCGTGGTGGAAATGGATCAATAATAGACTTATGAACTTAGTGTCAACGACTCAATTTACGACACCACGTCTCATGCTGAAGTGCGTATTTCTGTTATAGCCAAATCTTAGGCTAAAAACTGGTGTTGCGTACCATACAAATACTTCTTGACCCATTCATGTCCTACATACACATCTTGACTCATTTGTACCAAGCACATACTTCTTGGCTCAATCTAAGGCATGCACGCAGATAGCCGCTCTTATGTTAACTCATATATATATATGAAATGGGTCACTAGCATCACAAGCTATCATGTACAATAGTCGGGCTTAGACAGCGACCCTTTCAGCGCGGTAGCGAGCCCCGCTAAAAGTTCTCGAATAATCCATCTGAGTGTTGTATGCCAACACGGCTATTTTCTTTTACTCCTCCTAGGCCAAAGTCGGCACCATCTCCGGGTTATCGTTCGGAGAGCCGATCCATGTGCACAAGTTGTCCAATGATTATGCAGACTCAACTTACCATCCTACACAATTATTATTCATTCACGGTGTTTTCATACTTTTTTTCCTTTTCGCAGCACCCGTTGTTTCAGGGTCTATCTCGGCAAGCTCCTATTGTTTCAGGGACTGCCTCGACGAGCTCTCATTATTCAGGAGTGCCTTGGTGTGCTACCGTTCCGAGAACTTTCTATTCATGTTACCATACCTTTGACTCAACTCATAAATGACTACTTGTTAGTCCTCCAGCATATTCAACTTGAACCAACCGTGTTCTATGTCGTGCCACTAAACAAGTCATACTCTATATGACAAGACTTTGAAACCACGAAAATGTGGCATTGAAATCGTAGGGTCATGCCTACCATGTCAAGCAAATTGATAGTCTTTGTGTCAACATAAAACGCTACTTTTGCCCAAGTCGTGGAATCGAAGCAAGTCGTGGGATCAAAAGACAATGTGCCAATTTGAAAACCCAGCGTGACGTGCTTATCTAAGCATCAACTTTCTATATTTTTCATGTTCTACGAAATTTGACTCATAGTGAGATTATTCACTTAGCTATGTGGGTACGTCTTTTTTATTAAAAAAAACCTAATTAATACATTCAAAACATCCAGTTTTTTAGTGTGAAGGTCAATCAGAGGCAAGTTCATCGAAGCCACCCACATGAATGAGTAGTTGTCTCGAAACAAGTTATTGCATAGCCAAGTCCAAACGTTGTTGCATTTCGATTTCTCCGGTTGACCTGAGCGGGGCGGGGCACTATAGAAGAAAACCCACTACCTGGACGACTAGGAATAGCAGCGCTAGGGCCTTGAAGAACCTATAGCCTATGCCTTGACTACATTCACTACCAAAATATGGCAAATTTGCGATGAATTTAGCGACTCCATGAACGGACGACGCTAATTTTTGTGAATTTAGCGACGTGGTAATGTGTCGTCACTATTCGTCGCTGTTGGCGACTACTAGCGACGAATAGTGACATAAATTTATTAAATGGGAATCGACGTCGCAATATCGTCGCTAATTATTTAAATATAGCGATGCGTAGCGACGATTGTTATAGTACGTCGCCGTATATTAATAATCAGAGACATTTAGCGACGTCGCATGCTGACGTCGCTAAATGTTTCATATAGGGCATGAGGGTTTTCTTTTCGATCATTCCCCAAATTTTTCTTCCCCCTAATTTTCCCGCTCTCCCTCCTCCGGCGCTCGCACCCTCCTCCGGCCTCCTCCTCCTCGTACCCTCCTCCGACCTCCTCCTCTTCCTCTCTTCTCCTCAGGTAGCCCCCCTCCTCTCTCTCCCTCTCTCTCTCTCTCTCTCACGTACGACACAGACATTGTTTTTCTAATGGCAATTAAAATGCTCAGATCTAGGGCATGGTAGAGGTGATAAGGAAGAAGGATTTGTGTATGCCTTACCTTTAAGAATTCGATGGCATTGCTTTTCTAATGGCAATTAAAATGCTGACTGGCCTACAAAGATTTACCCAGAAGAGTTCTTAAGGAATTAATGTTCAGTTCCTAGAGAACTCTTCTTATACTAAGCCTCATATAGCTTTCTTCCAGTTATTTAAGGGGATTTGTGTATGCCTTACTTTTAAGAAGGATGTTTCATTAGGGCTTTGAGTGACTGCTATGCTTCCTGATTTAGAACATACTCTTGCGGTTAAGTTTAGGTGGACTTGCTGTCAGGATTTCTTGCATGATTGCTAAAGACTAGAGCAACCAAATTTCTTAATGATAAATAAGACAGATTTTGGGTGTGTCCTAATACAACAGGGCATAGGGTGTGTCCAATTAGGTGTGTCCAATTGGGTGTGTCCAAATTTCTTAAGAAGGATTTCTTGCAGTACTAGTACCATATATGGACCTAATACAGCAGGGTATAGGGTGTGTCCAATTGACAAATAAGACAGGTTTTGGGAATGGGATACAGTTAATACATAGTAGCAGTAAACTAAATCTGCCTAAGAAAGAGGGTGAGTACTATATAAATAGAGTCTCATGTTAGTAAAAGGTATCCTAGGATACTCACTATGCATACAATGATAAGGGACTCAAAAGGATACCTTATAAGGGTAAACAACCAAGCCATTAAAGCCACTAGAAACCTAAGAGCTTTTTAGCTAATGATGAAAGAAAACTTATTTTTGGTTAAATTAATATGTTGACTCAGTCCAGTGAGTTTGAGTGTGTCATAAGCTGTGTGAGGACAGTAGGCCATCTTGTAAAACTTCTAAATTTTTACTATATTTTTTAAATAAATTTGGTACGGATTTTTTTTATTTTGTATTTATACGTCGCGTAGTTGCATTATACATCGCGCGCGAAATTTTGTTTTTTGTAATTGCTCGACGAGTGCGAATATGTGCGAGCGTACATATTTTTAATTTTTTTTTTCAATTTTTATAGTTTCGAAATAATATATAACATTTATTTTAACTATCGTACCAAAGTTTCCAAATTATTATTTTATTTATTTTATTTATAAAAAGTCTTTCGTTTATAAAAGTTAATAATAAATAATATTTTTCGTGCATACATATATATTTTATAAATATTTTATTAGTTTATTTTTAAATAATAATATAATTTTCGAAATTAATTATTATTATAATTTTAGTGTCCATAAAAATATATTTTAAAACGGTTGATATTTGTTTAAATTAATTATGATGATTTACAAATTTGAATTTATGGATTTACATTTATCTCTATTTAATTTGGATTGAATTTGGAATTGAATTGAATTATTTTAAAAATTATTTAAATTAAGTAGAGAATTATCTACTTTTGGGTTTAAATACTCCTAATCCTTATTTACTAAGATTTTCCTCAACCTTATAAATAGGGGAGCCTCCATAAGTTTTTCATCTATTATTTTCTCCATAAATTTTCCACAAACAAAGCCAGTGCATCGTGTCGGTGTCCAACCTTTTTCGTGTCAGTCGTGACGGCCTCGGATCCGACCTCGGGTGACTCTCTTATTTTATTCCATGTACATGTACAATTTTTCCCGTGTCGGACACTTCCCCGACACAATACAATATTTTTTAACCCTAAACCTAACCACCTCCCTACTCCCCCTACTCTCACCACCCTGACCGCCCTACTCCACCATTACCACCGTCGAGCCGACCTCTCCGTCTCCACGCCACCGTCCCGCACAGCCATCGCCACCAACATCTCTATTATCATCACCACACAAATACCCTAACCCTAATTCCCTATTCCCGTGTCCTGTGTCCAGCCAGGACACGGACCTCCCATACATCACCTCTGCATTACTACGACAAATTTTTGGCACTTACCTCGACCCTGCATTAGCACCCGACCAGCCCTGCCTCGACGTCAAAGAACCCCCACATCACCATTACCATCTTCTCCGACTCATTCACGATCGCCACCACCAACACCACCATGGTTACCACCGCACCCGAACAACCGAGCACCACCACCATCAGAACTACCACAACCACCACGAACACCGCCATCACCGTGGCAGAGCGCCACCACCGACAGCCCAAAACCCCCAAAATTAAAACCCTAACCCTAAACTCACCTCCACCGCGGTTCCCGCGAGCCCCGACCTAGCCGCCCGCGATCGCTCCTCCGCCGCGACCAAATTCGACACCTGGCCGTCGGATCCGCAGCCCGAACCGGAGACGCGCCCCTCAGCGCTCGGCGTTCCCTACACCTGGACGCACGACAGCACCTGAGCGCGCGCCGCCGCGCCTGGATGCACCGTCGCGCCTGGATGCGCTGTCGCGCCTGGACGCGCCGCCGTAGCTCTGTGGCCGACCGGCCAGATCCAAGCGCCGTACGGCCGTCCGTGCTCGTCCGCCGACTTCGACAACCCGACCCACGGAGCTGTACCTCTCCTTGCCGGAACTCCTGAACTCCCCCTCTTCCGACCGTAGCTCCTCTCTTCTCCGACCCCGACAGCCTCTCTCTTTCACCGTTCCTTAGCCTCTCCCTCTCTCCCTGGGTCTCTCTCCCCGGCCGCCACCGCCTGGCCTCACTGGCCTAGCGCTCCCCGCCGGCGCTCCACTCCGATCCCTCTCAACTTCTTCTCTCTTCCCCACACTACTTTCCTTTTTTTGCAATGATGTAACGAAGAGGTGAGGACCTCTGTTACTTCATTATTTGAAGGATTGGGTTTTTTGAAGGAACAACTAATTTTCTATTGGTTTTCTTTTCTTTTACTTTTAATTATTTCATCTTGTTACAAGCAGAGTAAGTGGTATTATTATTTATTTTTATTTTTATTATTTTATTATTATTTTATTTTTTAAAAGAAAAGACAACTGTAGCCAGTTTAGATAGTTTGTTTATTTCTAAGTACATTTCTATATATCTTGGGTGTTTCAAGATTGAAGAGCAACAGCAGTGGAAAAAAACTGCTGATTCATTGATATTATTAATATTAGTATAATAGTGATATTATTCGCAGTGTTATTATTTTTGTTATTATTATTTTGTTTTTATTTTCTTTATGTGCCTCTTAAAAAGCTTATACTAATATTAGTATTATTTATCCTTAGTTTTATTATTATTATTATTATTATTATTATTATTATTATTATTATTATATATTCCTAGCTTATTATGAATGAATTTTCGACTTAAATTATTTTCTGTATATTTCTTTTATCTTAACTAGTAAAAGGAAAAAAAATATAGTTTTAATTATTTTTATAAAAACTTCTCATTTTAAAATAGTTAATAAACGTATAGTTTTTTACCAAAAACGATTTTATTTACTACCTCAAAACCATATTTTAAAATTAAAGTGTTTGCCTAAAACGATTTTATACTTTTCAAGTATTTATCTAGAAACTATTTTTTTAACAAATATAAATATATTTGCAAGTATTATAAAATATTTTCTAAAAATCGTAAATATTATGATCTATCCAATTTTCTTCAATTGTCCTCATGTTCGTGACCAATCTCACTTTTTCTAATTCCTCACCAATTCTGAACCTCCTTATGTAGACCCTAACTAATTTGACCCATCTGGACCCAATGGAACTGTCCGTGCCACCATCAGAGGTCACCTTGTGTAGTTGTTACCCGAAGTCACAATTCGTGCCATCGTGATTATCGCAACACACCAGGCGTACTACCAGGCAAGATACCTTGCCATTTGCTGTTTATTTATTTAGCTCATATTTTATACATTATTCATTATTTTTTTTATGTAAAATAAACTGTGATACATGGCATGACCTGTTAGAACTTACTGTTCATTTATATTTTCTGCTATGTATTAGTTTTCTTACACATTAAACCTAGATTTAAGGGACCACCTTGTGTGTTGCATTCATTTGGCCTTGACATGTTGTACCACGAAGTTGTGTGTCGCATGTAGAACACGGACATGCGTGACTGGCTGGCCACCGGTACGTATAAGCCGTGCGATAGGAATAACCGCTAATAGAGTTGTATGCTAGTTTGAATTAGCGATTATAGAGGGTTACTGTTATGGATACAACATAGTAGACGTTGGGCGGGGAGGACAATTCCTTAGCGTATGGGCTTCGATGCACTTTTCCTTTTGTAACCCGTGAGCTCCGCCGGAGACGCGGGTGAGATTACCCATGATTACTGACGGCCACTGACGTTCTGCGGAACGTTATGCTCTTATTGATTGGGCCTCTGGTGCCCCAAGGGGGGACTATGCCGATCCCATTTTAGCCATGGCCCATGCGCAGGAAGGATTGTTCTTAACTATATTTCACTTAGAACGGTTAGGCTACCTTATCCGTTAGGTATGAGTACTTTTAGTTTGGGTACTTATATCTGACCGTGGCTTGGAACAATAACTTGTCGCGGATTAGTTCGTCACATCTTGTCCTTGTTTGGTTGTAGGTGTGACTTACTACTCCGATGAGAAGGTATTGAACCTTGTTGGGGTCCGGATACCATATTGAATTCATAGCATGGAAAGATACGTCATCGTGAATTAGTTTACCATCTCATGTCCTTGTTTGGTTGGGAGGATGGTAAGCTAGTTCAATAGGTGTGTATTGGACCATGTTATAATTCAATTGACTTATTTATTTGAGCAATATTTTTTCAGTTATATGGCATGATATTATGTATCTTGTTACGTCCCTCTGAGGACCTGGTTATCTCGTCAGGTGTGTGATCTTGTCTTTCGCAGGTGCTCTAGCAGTGGCCATGATCATCACTATTTCTCCGAGGATGATTGCACTTTGATCGTCTTCGCTTCTCTCGCCAAACTCTTTCTTTTGTTATGTATTCCTTTTCATAGTTGGTAGTAGATTTTTCTTCGCCCAACTACATGTATAATTGATAATTCATAGTTGATTATATGATATCTTTTATTCATTTATTTGTGTAGATGTGATTAGTTATGGTTCTACTGTATTTTACAGCTTATGTATTCATACGAGGTTTCCATATATATTGGAGTATTCGTATGTATACAGCTGGCATGTCTACATTCCTAGTCCTACGTATTTTGGGACTGGGGCATTACATATTTGTGGTGGCCCATGCAGGTCAAGATAAATTGTTTGGTTACTTTACCGTACCAAGCAAGCCTGTGAATGGGATTAGAAGTCTAGGATCTCATCCACATACTTGACCTCTTTCCTCGATTACATATTCGAACTATCGTTCGACTCATCGACTGCATCTTGCTAGATTCTTTCTATCATAATACTTATCTTTCCTTCGTGGTTGCTAGAGGTTAGACAGGTGACCCTACTAGTTAGACATGTTTCTTTTGTCCCAAGACACCATTAGTTTAATGCTTTTAAGTTGGGTAGAATGCCTTATGACCTAGCAACCCTTTTGTCCTTGTGACCTATATTAGCAAGTTTACTTAGATTCTAGAATCTAGATGACCCTAACCCGTCTAGCCAACCAAGGACTTGGACAAGAAGACTATAGGACGACTGTATAAAGACCATCGTAGGACATGACTTAGATCCTTTAGAAGTTCGACTATACTCCCTCTCAATTTTAAACTCTCGTGCTTATAATTTCACCGTCTTTACTAATATCGCTACTATAATCTAGATTTACAAGTTCATTGATTTATCGAGCTTGTTCATGATATATGTTATGGAAGAGCTCCCACTAACATATTGTCTAATCAGAACCAGTGCATAATGGTCTGATCAACCAAGTGCACTTTGGTTTTGTCACGCCCCAGAACCAGAATTCTGGAGAGCGGAGGACAGACACAGCCAGCTACGTACATTGAAGTGAATACCACCTCGTAATACGGTTACGGCTGTCTAGATGCATGAGGGTTTACTACAAGCCATTTGTCTCTTAGGGTCAAGAACAAGCCTAGTGTCTCAATCTAAAACAAGCAAGTAAATGTATCAAGATGGTAGATCATCAGACATACAAAGTAAGACATCCCAAATATTACATATTCAGATGATCATGAAGCTAGTCATACAAAATGCGAAGACTAGCAAGAGTTTAAGTCATACATGATCAACCCTAGGATCTGTCAATCATGTTACAGCCATTAGGCAGACAGGAATATAAATTCAACACGAGCTAACACTTGCTCGACGGCTAAACGCCTCGAAACAATAATTTATAATAGAGTGCTAGAGCAAAATAAAACCCACTCGTTGCCAAGGTTGCGTCTAATGTACATCATCTGGCTGGAAGGCTGGAAGATCCTCGGGTGCTACTCCGAAATCTGGCCATACAAAACCAGCTGGGTCAGACCCTAGAAAGAGCAAGTGCCACGAAGGAGGCTTCACTTAAGAACTAAAACCAGCATATTAGCACATGAGACATAAAGGATAATAAAAGACATGAGTTAGAGAAGACAAGGTGATAAACGATAAGACAACTAAGGGACTATTTCGGTAGCCAAGTTACAACCTGTAAACCAAATAAGGACCGGGGTTGTAACCCTTCACCTGAACAGAACTTAGTCTCCAACCAATTATCGACAATAGTAAAGCATAACAGTAGTATGCTGAAATAACCATGTACTGGTCTTGCCTAGGCAAGACTAGACGGGACTCCATCCATCAATCACGGCCAAGCAATGAGTACGGCTTGATACTTTAACTAACTAGGGTTATCACAAGCTTAGTTACTAACAAGATGCATCGAGATGTTCCAACAGCCACAAGCCCTACGGACTTAATCCAGGTTATCCGGTCACAAGTTGAGAGAGTTGGATTAGGTGACTTGGGGGTGCAACACATGACAGTGCGCTAGAAATGTACCCTACTCGACGGCAGGCTACAAGTCCAATTAGAGCGCCCAGATAACGGGACTGCCTATAGCTGGAAAATCTCTTCATGAACTACATGCTCAATCTAGTCTTTATCCTAGTCAGATTTAGTATGAATCCTTGACCGTGGTAACTAGGAATTTATGTCCTAGACATGATACAAAACGGGACATGTAGCTTATACAAGCACAAACACCCATGGTGTCAAGACAAAAGTTACTTAGCAAGTCAAGATAGCCGTCACAACAGCATATCGATATTATCATGTTAGGTTTACTTATCAAGAGTACGCCACGACGGGCCACCATCATGTCATGTTACTTGTCAAGAGTACACCACAATGGGTCACTATCAAGAATCATCATGTCAAGTTATTTGTTACTTATTACTAGCTAAGAGTGCGCCTTAACAGGCCACTATCGTGTTCTATCCTTACATTATCATGAATGAGATAAACTTGCATAAAATGGCTAATAACATATTCTTGAAGCCAAGGAAAAGATCTACAACTTTCATGTTGGGAGTTGAGAGAAATTTTGGCCATAATTCAGCCAAATAGGACATAAAACAGCCAAAAAAAGCCAAAATAGGTACTATGCGACATTCTGCGGCACTATACAGCCTTCTGCGGCACTATGTAGCCTTATACGGCACTATGCAGCCTCCTGCGGTACTATGCGGCAGGCTGCACTATACAGCAGGCTGCATCACCATGCGGCACTATGCGGCAGTCTGCACTATGCGGCAGGCTGCACTATGCGGCATTCTGTACTATACGACAGTCTTCACTATGCGATAGGCTGCACTATGCAGTTGACTGTATCACCATACGACACTATGCGGCAGTCTGTACTATGCGGCAGTCTATACTATACGGCAGGCTACACTATGCGGCAGGCTACATCACCATGCGGTACTATGCGACAGTCTGCACTATGCGGCAGGCTGTACTATACGGCAGGCTGCATCACCATGCGGCACTATGCGGCAATCTGCACTATACGGCACTATTCATTCCTGCGGCTGCGGCACTATTCATGCAGTACTATTCATCGTCCCTGCCAAATTTAGCACAGATGAACTAAAAGATGCTCAAATCTTATTTTGGCCATAACTTTCTCAAAACAAGTCGAAATCTATCTTTTTAAAGGTCCATTTTGGGTAAAATTAAATTCTCTACAACATAGAACAATTAAAACTTGAAAATAATAAAGTTTGGTAGATCAAAACCCAAGAAACCGAAAATGCAACCAACTTAGATCTACAAGAAATAAACCATGGAAATTCAAAATGCCAAGTACTAAAGTGTCTTAGAATCTCGTGAGAAAGACAATAGAACAACAAAAATAGAGTTCCTCCATGAAGCAAGTTGCACTTGCCTAGGACTTGGTAGGTGGGAGGAGTAAATGAAGAAGATGAAGAAATAAATGAAGAAGTGAATGAGGAGAGAGAGAAAAGTTGGGTTATATATCAACCCTCTCCATCTCAAACCAAGCCAAGCCAAGTCAAACCAAATCAAATTGAACCGAACCGATCAAATAAAACAAGTCAAGATTAAACCAAGACTAGGCTAAGCAAAATAAGTCTAACTACAGTCCACCTGATAAATGCCAAAAATCTCGTATACGCATACGAAAATACGTATAACGGGAAACGGGAGTGACAGGTTCGTCTTTTCAATCTACGTGGATGTGATGTAGTTAAACTTACCCCTTGGAATCCCATCCACGACTGCCTTGACGATTCTTTTAAAATTTATACGACCGCCTTTGAACCACGTATTCGTAATTGAAAATGTCATCATTGAACTCCTTAAATCGCTTTCACCTTTACCAATTTTGGAAGGACGAAGGCACTTGTACTTGAATTTCCTCTAGCTGTCCTATCAATTATGATCACTACCACTCAAGGTTGCTATATCTTCATCCTAAACTACTCGTCCATTTCTCGACCCTATCATGACCATCTAATCACTTAAATTAGGTGTGAACTTAATTCGTTCTTTTAATCGTGCCATCAACCTACTCTTAAGAAAGCCTATCTTCTAAATACCTAAATTTATTTCTCTTGATACCATGCTTGCAGGTTATCTTGATTAAACTTTAAACCTCACTCATTTTCATTCTTGCGTTAGCCCATGATTATTCTCGCCGTTATTAAAATCGCAATTTCCTAATGCATGTTTTGTTGAATGTCATTTCTTCGTCCCGCTTAATAACTTTATCCTATCGATACTCCTTTGTGCCTTCACACCCCTACTACTAATTCTTAATTTCGAGGACGAAATTCTTTTAAGTTGGATAGGATGTAAAACCCTTAAATTTTTACTATATTTTTTAAATAAATTTGGTACAGATTTTTTTATTTTGTATTTATACGTCGCGTAGTTGCATTGTACGTTGCGCGCAAAATTTTGTTTTTCGTAATTGCTCGACGAGTGCGAATATGTGCGAGCGTACATATTTTTAGAAAAATATTTTTTCTATTTTTATAGTTTCAAAATAATATATAATAGTTATTTTAACTATCGTACCAAAGTTTCTAAATTATTATTTTATTTATTTTATTTATAAAAAGTCTTTCATTTATAACAGTTATTAATAATAAATAATATTTTTCGTGCATACATATATATTTCATAAATATTTTATTAGTTTACTTTTAAATAATAATATAATTTTTGAAATTAATTATAATTATAATTTTAGTGTTCATAAAAATATTTTTTAAAACGGTTGATATTTGTTTAAATTAATTATGATGATTTACAAATTTGAATTTATGGATTTAGATTTATCTATATTTAATTTGGATTGAATTTGGAGTTGATTTGTTTCACTCCCCGTTCCCAGAATGCGTATTTTAATACGTGTACGGCTTGAATGTATTTATTTAATATTTATCATGAATTTGTTCTGTATTTAATTTCTTTAATTTTATGCTAATTATTTTTCTGTATTTTATTTTTTGCTTTAGTTTTGCTCTTGGGTTCGTCTTGGGTTGGTTTGTTTCCAAAATTGTGATGGTCCATCATGAACCGAACCCAACTTCCCTACCAAACGTCATCTCCATTTAAAGCCCCAACCCCTTTTTTCTCTCTTCGTTACTTCTTTTCTCATTTACTCTTCTTCTTCCTCATAACTCTCTCCACCTACCAAGAGCATAGGCAAGTAAATCTTGCTTCCACATGAGAACTCATATTTTTATGGTTCATTTATCTTCCTTTCGTGATTCTAAGATAGCTTAGAACTTTGCATTTTGTATTTTGAAGTCTCATTTTTAGTAGATCTAGAAATTACTATTTTTCAGATTTCATTGATTTTGATCTATCAAACTTCCTTATTTCCAAGTTTTGTTCATTCCAGATTGTTGAGACTGTGTTATACGCCATTCTGACCCATGAAAATCCTATTTTCGGCTTGGAATGAAGGTTCCATGGAATTTGGAGTTCCGGAGGTTCTCTACGCACACGTTTATACGTGCTCGCGTAATATCAGGCTCTACGCACACGTTTATACGTGCTCGCGTAATATCAAGCTCTACGCCCATGTTCATTCGTGTCAGCGTGAATCTATTTTATGCAAGTCGACTTGACTTGGCGTATTACTCTTTACGCGTATTCATTCGTGCGTAAACTTGACTCTTTACGCATATTCATTCTTGCGTAAACTTGACTCTTTACGCGTATTCATTCTTGCGTAAACTTGACTCTTTACGCGTATTCATTTGTGCGTAAACTTGACTCTTTACGCATATTCGTTCGTGCATAAAATTGACGCTTTACGCGTGCAACCTTTACGCATGGCTCGACCCTTTACGCATACAATGTTTTACGTGTAACTCGACTCTTTACGCGTACAATGTTTCACGCGTAACGTTATTCTTTACGCGTACAGTGTTTCATGCGTAACTCTATTCTTTTACGCGTACAAATCTTACGCGTGATCATGTTCTTTACGCATAGCTCTGTTTTACGCATACTCCTTGGCTTGGCGTACTTCCTTTACGCAATTTTGGTTTACGCATAATATTATTCTTTACGCGTTACTTTCTTTACGCGCGTGTTTGCCTTAGCGTAAGCTTGGCGTAAACTGGTGGCCTTAGCGTAAAGCTTTGGAGTAGACTAGTCATGGTATAAATTAGCCTTGGCATAATCCAACCTTGGTGTTCCTATTGCTCTATACTTTATGTGGTTTAAGCCGGCATGGCATTTCTCCTATTATATCCTTACGCCTTTTGACATGAACCTGATAAAATCATGATATGTTAATATTTTAATATATATGGTTGTATGGAATGTGCCCTGTGTCTTGATTGGTTTATGTATATCCAGTGTGACTGGGACTAAACCCTGAGAGTTATAGACTCGATCATACTGAATACTAGTTGACTTTTATGCATTGTCACAATTGATAATGATTGTTATCTTGACTAATGATTGATCATGCATTCCTAGTTGGAACTAAGAGGCTGGCTAGTCGTCTTAATGAAATTGAATGAGACACGTTCATATTAAGTATGAACCATTGCGATTGACTAGCCGATCCCGAACATTGGCATATGGACACGTGTAGGCTTCAACTGATTTTCTACAAAAGCGGCATGTGTAATTTACAGTCAAGGCATGATTATTTCGTGGCTAGATTTGATTGTTGCATTACGCTATGTAAGACCTACAACCTAACCGTACGGACATCGTTGTAGAGTTATACATATCGTACTCTGTACGAAAGTACTCATTCTGAATGACCATGATCCACGACATGGGATTTCAATTAACATAGGGACTACTAAGTTAAATAAAATAACGATTGAATGGAGAGAATGGATTCCCGAATTTTTACATGGCAGCCATCCTTGGGACAATTAGTGTCCCGACATGCCGGCTGGTTTCCACAGATACTGCAAATCTGCCACACGTGCAGGGAGCGGTATCTGCTTATATTTATTTATTGTATACTGATGACTGGCGTCCCGCTGGGACTCGTCTAATTCATGATTAGCGCAATTGATTATTGGGTAGAATAGCCTTGCTTGTGCATAGTAAGTACTGAGGAATCCTTATTGCATATTTTCAAGACAACTTGGAACTCACAGTTAGCAAGACGTAGTAGTTGTATTGCCGTTAAATTGATTTGTTTACGTATTGTACCTACTCTGTTAACTACTGAGATGATTAGAGTGTCAGGACATGACGGGTCAACTTCTGTCCTTGTTTGGTTGGAAAGTTGGTTTGAAGTGTCGTGATATTGTGTGAATCCCAGTAGCAAGCGGAGACTTATTATTATATTCTTAACTCTTATCACTGGTTTTAGTTCTCATATCGTGCTTCCTTGTGGTACTTGCTATTAGAGGTCTAACCTCTCTGGTTTTGCATGGCCAGATTTAGAGCCAGTTCCCGAGGACTCAGCTTACTTCTACCTCCAAGATGGTCAATACTAGAGGGATGATCGCAGGAGGACACGAGTGGGTTCCTTACTTCCCCGCTCGTTTTGCTACTTACTTTACATTTTGCCACTTGGTACCGACATGTTAGTCGAATTGTCTTGTACTTATTTTTACATAATTGTAACTAAGTCAGACTGCAGCTGATAACAATTGTGTATACCTTGCTATATCATCTGGCTATGTTTTGTACAGCCAGAACTCAAGAATATTTTGACTGAGCGTTCGGGATGCCTTACTGCTTTATCTTACATGTTCTCTATTTACTGTTTCTTGTTTGAATGATTGAGACAATAGATGTTGAGTAACCCTAGTAAGAATTTCATGTAGTATGCACCCCGTCGTCTTTTAGACAGCATTGATCATATTATACGGTATTCATCTACCCGTAATACGTAGCTGGCTGAGTCACTCCTCCGCTCTCCGGTATTCTGGTTCTGGGGCGTGACAAGGTTTTATGGTGGCCCATACAGGTCTGATTTCAGACTTGTTGGGTGTTTTAATTTATAGGATGTCTCAATCACACATGTTTCTCCTTGATCTCATGATTCGTTACTCTCGACTCGAGCTTGACATTCTGGTGTCCTTTTACTTCATTGATCTTTCCTGTCCGATCGTTTGATTGTTCTCTTGTCCCTTTTTTTAGGGGCACCTCGTCTGCATCTGTCAGAACTGGACAGCAATAACAAGGACAACAAGGGCAGCATGAATAACATGACCATGTTGGTCAGCAACGAAGGCCAATACTACCTCAAGAGAACATCCAAGAAGAGGTGATAGTAGAACCAACAACTGGACCGCGGTATCCGAAGGTTCCAACACTACCAATAGTTCCACCTACCCCTGTGGAAGTAGACACACCAACCCTTCTGGAGATCATGAAAGGAAAAATAGCTACTCAACAATATCAGATGTTGGCCCGGCAACGCATGTACACTCAGCTGCAAGAGCAGAATGTGTTGCTCAACCAAGGATTGCAAACGGCTTTGGAAAGAGGGGTGAGGACCGATTCAGGAGCATCAACCAGATTTTGTAAATACAACCCTCGTCGTTTCGAAGGCACGGAAGATGCCATTTCAGTAGATACATGGCTGAAAGATATTGAGGCTATTCTAACAGCAGCTAAGGTACCGGCAGAAGAACGTGTGGATCAAGTGAAGTTGTTACTTTAGGACCTCGCACGTGATTGGTGGGAATCAGAAGAAGTGGGCATCAGATGTCCTATAGCTTGGGATGATTTTACTGCGACATTCAAGACGAAGTACTATGGAGTTGTGGCACAGTTTGAGCTACAACAGAAGTTTATCAACCCCAAGCAGACTGGTAAGACAGTGGATGCTTATGCAGCAGAGTTTTGCAGACTGAGTAGGTTTGCCCCGGAGATGGTAGCAACGGAGAGCCAGAGGGCTATGAGATTTCAGCAAGGGTTCCATCTTGAACTCTTGCAATTGATAGAGGGACACGACTACCAGACATTTGATGAGGTATTAACGGCAACCCGGAGGCATGAGATCACAATCTAGAGGATCACATCAAGGACTGGAGGTCAGAAGAGATCTCACAATCAGATTAAAGGAGGAGGGGGAGTAGCACCCCGAATAACAGCACCATCCCCTGGCATTCGCATTCACGATGTGGCGATGCGAGGGCCAGCACCACCAAGACAGCAGCAGCAGCAGCAGCGGAAGAACCAGCAACCTCCAGTGGGCTGCACCTATTGTGGGAAGACAGGGCACACTAGAGGCGTGTGTCGGACATTAAATGGATAGTGTTTGGTATATGGAAGTCCAGATCATCGGGTTTCCACCTGTCCCATGAATTTGAGGTCATGAGGACCAGCGGTAGCAGTGAGGCCATTGGCACAACGCCCGTTCATGTCACAGGCTCAGATATTTTGGCAGCAGGGACCGCCGATGCAGCAGCAACAACAAATACCACCCAGCATCACCAAGGCAGGTGCCAGCAGCAATACCAGGCTAGGTCGCAGTATGGAAACCAACAAGGAGGCCGAGGGCAGGCATTCAATCTGTCCTTGGAACAGGCATTGGCATCGGGAGATGTTGTGGCAGGTAACATTCTCGTCGCCTCATATTCCGCAGTAGCATTGTTTGATTCAGGAGCATCACACTCATTTATATCTGCACAATTTACGACACGACTAGGAATAGAATTCGAGGCATTGCCAGGGAGGTTGAATATACTCACTGGTAATGGGCTCGTAGGAGTTAGTAGGGTTATTCTAGCGTATAGAGTTGTAGTTTGTGGGCGTTCCTTACCCGCCAGATTAATAGAATTTTCTGTTGGAAATTTCGACGTTATCTTAGGCATGGACTGGCTGAAAGATAGTCATGCGACAATAGACTGTCGTAGAGGGAGTGTATCTTTTAATATTCCGGGCATGGAGCGGTTCACCTTAGTCAGATCAGTGGCAACTCAACAAGAAGAAGGTATAGCAGCGGCAATAGAAGAAGTTCAAGTTCCGAAGGTAGTGGAAGAGTTTCTAGATGTATTTTCCGAAGAACTTCCAGGTTTACCCCCGGTTAGGGATATTGAGTTCAGTATAGAATTGGCACCTGGAACTAAACCGATATCAGATCGAGTTTACAGAATAGCGAATTCAGAGTAGGCCAAGGTATATCGACACATAGAGGAACTGAAGGAAAAGAGGTTCATTCGAGTTAGCGAATCACCATGGGCAGCACCAGTGGTACTTGTAGGAAAGAAGGATGGGTCATCAAGATTGTACATTGACGACAGAAAGCTCAACGCGACAACAGTAAAGAATAAGTACCCACTACCAAGGATCGACGACTTGTTTGATCAGTTGAGCAGAGCAAAGGTTTTCTCTAAGATAGATCTTCGATCAGGGTATCATCAAGTGAGAGTTCGGAAGGAGGATATTCCCAAGACGGTATTCAGGTCCAAGTACGGGCATTACGAATTCTTAGTAATGCCGTTTGGTTTGACCAATGCTCCAGCAATATTTTATGGATTTGATGAAACGCATCTTTATGCCGTACTTAGATCAATTTATCGTTGTGTTTCTCGACGATATTCTCGTATACTCAGCTAGTGATGAAGAGCATGAAGATCACCTCAGGAAGGTGTTACAGGTTCTGAGAGAGAACCAGTTGTATGCCATGCTCAGCAAGTGTGAGTTTTGGACGGATCGAATTTTATTCTTGGGGCACATCATATCAGGGGCTGGAGTAGCAGTGGATCCTAAGAAAGTGGAAGCAGTAGAGAGTTGGCCAACACCTAAGACCATAGCAGATGTGCAGAGTTTCTTGGGATTGGCAGGATATTACAGAAGGTTCGTATCAAACTTTGCAAGACTCTCAACACCCATGACCCGTTTGACACGGAAGGATGTGCCATTCATTTAGTCGGCAGAGTGTCAGGCATCATTTGAGAATTTGAAGAAGAAATTGATCACGGCACCTATTCTTACGTTATCAGTCGGACCCGGAGGTTTTGATGTATATTGTGACGCGACAGAAAAGGGACTCGGATGTGTCCTAATGCAACATGGGAAGGTGATAGCGCATGCATCTAGGCAACTTTGAGACCACGAGAAGAATTATTCGACCCATGACTTGGAGTTGGCAGCGGTAGTATTTGCTCTGAAGCTATGGATGTATTACTTGTACGATATCGAGTGGACATGTACACAGACCACAAGATTCTGAAGTACATCTTTACTCAGAAGGAACTGAACATGAGACAGAGAAGATGGTTAGAGTTGATCAAGGATTATGACGTAGAGCTTCAGTATCATCCAGGTAAGGCTAATGTGGTAGCCGATATTATTAGCAGGAGAGGCAGCGCATTTATGTTGACATCACAAAAATATATCTTAGAAGACCTTCAAGAGATGGGCATCGAGGTTATACTTCCTAGTGATATAGAAATTCTGGCAAGTCTACGAGTTCAATCCGACTTGATAGACAGGATCAAGGCAGCCCAGGCACGGGACCCAAGAATTCAGAAGCTTAGGACAGAATGTGAGTCAGGACTCAGGAAGGAGATAAAAATTCATGAAGATGGTACACTAAGATTTGGATAACGTCTATGTGTGCCAAGTGGAGATATCAGACAGGAGGTTATGACAGAAGTCCACAGTTCTCAGTATTCTATACATCCTGGAGGGACCAAGATGTACCAAGATATCAAGCAGCACTTCTGGTGAAACGGAATGAAGAGAGAGATAGCTAGATTCATTTTTCGCTGCTTAATATGTCAACAAGTGAAGGCGGAACAACAAAGGCCAGCTGGATTATTACAACCGCTCCCTATCCCGGAATAGAAATAGGAGTATATCACAATGGACTTTGTGACCGATTTACCGAGATCATCAAGTGGTAAGGATGCTATTTGGGTAATAGTGGATCGGCTTACGAAGGTGGCACATTTTTTTCCTTTTAGAGTAGGACAATCTACAGAAAAGTTGGCAGAATTGTATATGCAACAGATAGTCAGGCAGCATGGGGTCCCTGTCAGTATAGTATCAGATAATTATATCCATTTTACGTCACATTTCTGGAAGAGTTTACATCATAGTATGGGTACCAAGTTAAGATTTAGCACGGCTTGCCATCCACAGATGGACGGGCAATCAGAAAGAACAATTCAGACTTTAGAAGATATGTTACGAGCTTGCACCCTAGATTTCAGAGGGTCTTGGGAGAATCACCTGCACTTAGTCGAATTCTCGTACAACAACAGTTATCAAGCCAGCATCCAGATGGCACCATTTGAAGCACTATACGGTAAGAAGTGTAGGTCGCCACTGGCATGGGATGATATCGGGGAGCGACTTCGAGTTGCGCAAGATCGACATCGACATTGGGCGGACCAGCACCGTAGGCCGCTAGAATTTTCTGTTGGGGACCACGTATTTTTGCGGATCTCACCTACTCGTAGGGTCATTAGATTTGGCGTTCGCAGAAAGTTTAGTCCGTGATACGTGGGCCCATTTGCTATCCTTGATAGGGTAGGCGATGTTGCTTATCGATTATCCCTTCAACCTTCGTTATGAGAGGTGCGTGATGTGTTTCATGTATCTCAGTTGCGTCGGAATGTATCAGACCCAAGCCATATCCTCGATTATTCTGAACTGGTTGTTGGTACCAACCTGTCTTACGAGGAACAGCCGGTGTCCATTTTGGACCGAAGAGAGAAGATACTCAAGAACCGAACAATTAGCCTTGTCCGTGTTGCTTGGGGTCATCACTCCTTAGGAGAGTCAACGTGGGAACGTGAGGATGATATCCGATCACGGTATCCGTACCTATTTGACTCACAAGGTATATTTCTTTCCGTGTACCTTGATTGTCTCGATTCCTTATGCTTATCACCCTATGAGTAGAAATTGCTTGATGACGTAGATTGATAAACATAGATATAATACTTGCTATTTGGTATTGTAAGATGATTGCTTGCTCGCTAAAATTGCTTGTACTTAGATTAGTTTAGCCTTGATATTTCTATCCTGCTTGGATTTGAAATTCCGAGGACGAAATTTTTCTAAGGAGGGTAGAGATGTCACTCCCCGTTCCCAGAATGCATATTTTAATACGTGTAAGGCTTGAATGTATTTATTTAAAATTTATCATAAATTTGATCTGTATTTAATTTCTTTAATTTTATGCTAATTATTTTTCTGTATTTTATTTTCTACTTTAGTTTTGCTCTTGGGTTCGGCTTGGGTAGGTTTGTTTCTGAAATTGTGATGGTCCATCACGAACCGAACCCGACTCCCCTACCAAACGTTATCTCCATTTAAATTGAATGAGACACGTTCATATTAACTATGAACCATTGCAATCGACTAGCCGATCCCGAACATTGGCATATGGACACGTGCAGGCTTCAACTGATTTTCCACAAAAACGACATGTGTATTTTATAGTCAAGGCATGATTATTCCGTGGCTAGGTTTGATTGTTGCATTACGCTATGTAAGACCTACAACCTAACCGTACGGGCATCGTTGTAGAGTTATATATATCGTACTCTGTACGAAAGTACTCATTCCGAATGACCATGATCCACGGCATGGAATTTCAATTAACATAGGGACTACTAAGTTAAATAAAATAACGATTGCATGGAGACACTACCAAAATAAGTCATATTACCGAGCGCAGGAAAAAAACGTCGCAGAAAAAAAATAATTTAGCGACGTTTTTTTATAACGTCGCAAGACGTCATTATTAGCGACTGACAACGACGTTCTGCGACGTATTTAAACTACGTTTGCATTTTAAAGAGCCACATCACGTATAAGTCGGCAAACGTCGCTAATGTTAGTGATATTAGCGAAGTTTACCGACGTATTTATTACTTCATCGCTAATATCACTAATATTAGCGACGTTTACCGACGTTCTAATATGACGTCGCTAAATTGAAAATATAGGTCAGGTTCGAGTTTTCATTCCCCCCATTATTTTTGCCCCCAAATTTCTTTCATCCTTCCCCCTCCCCCTGACCCCGATCCGGCGATCCCCACCCCCCTCGGCCCCCGACCGACCGCCCTCGGCGACCCCCACCGACCTCGGCGACCCCCACCCCCCTTGGCGACCCCTCTCCTCTCCCTAACCCAAACCATTCCCTCTCCTCTCCCCAACCCTCCCCCTCCTCCCCATCAGCTCCCCGACCCCCTCCTTCGGTGACCGCCGCTCCCCGACCCCCTCCTCCGGAGACCGTCGACCCCCTCCTCTTCCTCGCCATCGCTGCGCCCGATCCCTCGTTCGAGCATCCCTCCCGTTCGCCAGAGCCAGCTCCAGCCACCTCCACCGCCGCTCCCGCTTGCCATCGCTGCTCCCCCTCGCCGTCGCCCCTCCCCTCCTGCCACGGTTGATCAGGTAAATCCTAACCCTAACCGGCTCATATACACACGGATACGACACTTTGACACATGACACAACACTTTGACACACACACACTTTGACACATGACACAACACTGACGCGCACACACTATGACACCTATGTGCTTAAATTTTAGCTAAATTAGGGTATTCTAGATATAAGATAAATAATATGCTAAATTACTACCCAAACTTTATTCTCATATTGATACATAATATTCACAAATACCCTAGTTACAGACATTACAATTGGTGTTATTGGACTTCTAGCTTAGCTTAGCCCATTAAGCCCTAACCCATATCATATACTTAGTACATGATTATGCAGAGTAACTCCTCTAATATGACTCATATAGAGTCACAGTCTTTCTACTGAAGCTAACTCATACAAATATCCATCTTCTTTCACACTTTAGTTAGTCTACATCTAACACCAATTGTTTGGCCCTCCACATACTAATATGGTTGTCTGAAATAAATCCAACTACCTAATGTTGATTCACCACTTCATAAACCATTCCAAACATCATTCCTACTGTTAACATTAGTACAACTTGTCTAGGTGAGTACTCAATTGGAAACATTAAATGCTTACTCTCAGCTAAGGTTAATATCATTAATTTGACATGGAGAAGGATTCAGTTATGATACTTGACCATAGTGTCAGAGTCTTAATTGTAAAGGATCACTTGCTCGAACCTACCTCTATCCACTTCAATATCTGCAACCTAACATTCTAAACCAACTGATTTGCCAACATCTGATTCAATATGCCTAGGACTATAAGTCCAAAAGTTCTTTTAGTAGTACTTTATACTTGACTTATAAAGTTATGTTAGTATAAAGTTGACTCGGTTTAGCTTAGATACAATATAGCTAGATACATAATATATAGACTAATATCCTAAAACTTGACTTATACAACTTAGAAATGGCTAGTTTGACCAAGTTGGACTAGTTTAGCTTAGAGTTGACTCGGTTGGACTATACATAATATATAGACTAATATCCTAAAACTTGATTTATACAACTTAGCCTTTGAGTGATATGCCGTCGCGATCGCTGCACCGATGAAGGAGGGGGTCACTGAGGGAGGAGGGGGTCGCCGAGGGGGAGGAGCTCGTCGAGGGGAAAGGAGGCGGGAGAACAAAAATTTTGGGTAAAAAAATAAAATCGATCGAGCAGCCAATCCTATATGAAATATTGTAGCGACGTCATTATGTAGACATGGGTGATATGCCGCCGCGATAATCTCTGACCACCGCACGCACAAACACGCGAAACAAAAGTTAGCAATGCGAAAAGAAGATGACCGATAATCTCTGACCATTTAACGTAAAATGTCATGTGTACATATACTGCGGAAAGTGTAGACCGCATGAACTGACAAACGAGAATTTGGGGATCAAAGTTGTAACAAGTAAAGTTGTGTTTTGGATATGTTCTATTCTTGTTAAGCTCTTTGTGCACAAAGAAAGATATAACGAATGCAGAACATCTCTCGAGTTTACGACTCTTGTATGCTCTATACTTGAGTTACGAACTCGATATTTGTTCTGTATTCTCTATTTATAGCTTACTTTGTGAACAAAGAGCTTGCAGGAGTTCTTTTTCCAAACCACTACTTGACTTGTTCCAGCTTTGAGACCCTCATTTTCGTGCGTCATCAGTTCATGTCGGTCTTCACTTTCCCCAGTAACTTCCTCCAATTAACTCTATCCCTCGGTTGAGCTACTATTTCAAAGCTTTGACACTTGCATATCATTCACTACCTTGATGTATCTATCTTACAGAATTATGGAGCTGAATTACTATCTGCGGAATCATACTTGGATGTACAACCGTCATCCTGATGACATGTGCGGTGTGCGGGATGAATTCATGGAGGGTGTACACCAGTTCCTGCAGTTCGCCAAGGCGTTCCCTCAGTACATGGACGGTACCAAAATTAAGTGTCCGTGTGTGAGATGTCACAACTTGAAATATCATCCAGAAGTGGATGTCACGCATCATTTATACTCGAAGGGTTTCACGCCGAATTACTATCAGTGGAGCGAGCACGGAAAACTTGTGTCTTTAGCATCGGAGTACGAGCCTTATGTGGATGTCCACAACAACGCTCCTTACGACGATGGGTTGGTGAACATGATTTTTGACGCGGCCGGGCCTAGTTTCGATCCAAATGATCATGATGCACCTGAGGAGGCACCGAACCCCGATGCTGCACAGTTCATGGAGTTGCTGGAGAATGCAAGGACTCTATTATATCCTGGTTGTGAGGATCATTCACCGTTGGAGGTGCTTACAAGATCGTTGAGCATCAAGTCCGATTTTAACATGTCGCAAGATTGCTACAACCGTCTTATGGAGTTGCTTATAGAAATATTGCCTGAGGGTGCGAAGTTGCCTAAAGACTTCTACCGGTCTAAGAGGATGGTTAGATCGCTCTGGATGGGATACGAAAAAATCGATGCCTGTCGCAACGGGTGCATGTTGTACTACAAAGACGACAATGATGAAGACGCCTGCAGATTTTGTGGTGTCGATCGCTACAAGGCATGTGGTAAAGGAAAGTCTGTCGGTGCCAGAAAGCCTACCTCTTCGATGCACTACTTGCCGTTGATGCCGCGGTTGCAGCGGTTGTTTATGGTGAAGGAAACTACAGAAAACATGAGTTGGCATAAGCGAGAACATACCGAAGGAGTGTTGGATCACCCATCTGATGGAGAAACATGGAAGCACTTTGATCGAGAGTATCCAAATTTTGCTTCTGATCCGCGTAATGTCAGATTGGGTCTCTGCTCCGACGATTTTACCCCATTCGGACTTTCGGGATCCCAGTATTCGTGTTGTCCTGTGATTGTCACCCTGTACAATCTACCGCCTTGGATGTGCATGAAGATTCCGTATATGTTCCTCACCGTTATTATCCCAGGTCCGAACAATCCGAAAAAAATATCGATGTGTATTTACAGCCATTGATTGATGAGTTGAATCATCTGTGGGAAGTAGGTTCTAACACGTACGATGTATCTAGAAAACAAAATTTTTAGATGCGGGCAGCACTTATGTGGACCATCAACGACTTTTCGGCCTATAGAATATTATCTGGATGGAGCACGCATGGTCGTCTTTCATTTTCGTATTGCATGGATAGCACTAAGGCTTTCCGTTTGAAATACGGAGGCAAACTGTGCTTCTTCGATTGTCATCGACAATTCCTGCCGAAGGATCATCCGTACCGGAGGAACAGGAATGCTTTTCGTGCTGGCGTTGTGGAGAAGGCTAATCCCCCGCCAAGTTGGCCCGGATACACGATATGGGAAGAGGTAAAAGATTTACCAAGAGCTATTGAGCAGCCTGCTACGGGCTACAAGTGTGACGAATTTGGTCGCACTCATAACTGGACGAAGAGGATTATATTCTGGGATCTTCCATATTGGAGCACCAATCTGATTAGACATAACCTTGATGTCATGCATATTGAGAAGAATGTGTTTGACAACATAATTAATATTGTAATGGACGCAAAGGGGAAGACGAAAGACAATCCAAAGGCTAGATTGGACTTGGAAGAGATATGTAGACGTCCTGCATTGCATTTGATAGAGGACATGAATGGAAAGTTGAAGCAGCTTAAGGCAATTTTCTTACTGGAGAAGGAGGATAAAGTGAGACTTTGTAGGTGGATTCAATGTCTGAAATTTCCAGATGGGTATGTTTCGAACTTGAGAAGATGCGTCGACCTCAAGGAGAACAAACTGACAGGTATGAAGAGCCATGATTGTCACGTATTCATGGAGCGGTTAATTCTGATTGTATTTCGGAAATTTTTACCGCAGGCAGTTTGGGATCCATTGACGGAGCTTAGCATATTCTTCAGGGACCTTTGTTCTAAGAAATTGCTCGTTGATCGTCTAGAAAAGCAAGAGAAGGACATTGCGGTAACACTGTGCAAGCTTGAGAGGGTGTTCCCTCCTGGATTCTTCGACTCTATGGAGCATTTGCCGATTTATCTTTCCTACGAGGCACGTGTTGGTGGACCCGTCGAATATCGATGGATGTACCCGTTCGAGCGACATTTGAATCACCTAAAAAGAAAGGTAAAAAATAAGGCTCGGGTCGAGGGTTCTATTTGTGAAGCCTATATTCTCGAGGAGATTACAAATTTCTGCTCCTCCTATTTCAAACCTTATGTTGCTACGAATAGAACGAGGGCTCCGAGAAATGACGACGGATATCAAGAATTTAATGGTGGAATACTGAAAGTATTCAATGCGTCCGGAAAGCCTTCGAGGAAAATAAAGAAGAGATATTTGAATGACGAAGAGCTAAGGGCTGCTCAGTTCTATGTATTACTCAATTGCGACGAGGATGAAGTGGAGAAGCTAGAGGGGTAAGTAATGAATGATGAGTTTACGTCATCTCAATGTAATAGTATAAGCTAATATTATTGTACTAATCGGTGGTTGCTTCGTTGTTTTTCAGCACATATAATGATGAGTTGAGGCTAGTTAGACCCTACCTAACAGACGAAGCATTAGAACAAGAAATGAGACGTCATTTTCCTTCTTGGTTGAGCGAATATGTAAGTAGCTCGGTAATTACTGGCTTCTTCTAATGCAACTGCGCAATAAATAACTTATTATCTCTTCTTTGATATTCAGGTCGATCGTCTAATTTCACCCGAGATTGAATTAATTAGAACTCTTGCCAAGGGACCAATTACTTTTGTTAGAATATGGCCAAGTTACTGTGTCAATGGTTTTCGATTCAAGTCGACAAATGCTCCGATCAGAGACAGCTTCCTGGATCTTGATTCCACAAAAAATAGTTGTTTGTGTATCAAGTCTTCGAACTACAAAGACGTCGATCCAGGAAATGATTTCTTTAGCATCTTGCGAGAGATTGTGGAGTTGTCATATAATAATGGCAGAGAACCTGCAAAGATCGTGTTGTTCAAGTGTGAATGGTTAGATCCGATTGAAAATCAAGGTTGGAAAATTGACAAGCATGGTCTTGTGGATATAAACTACAAGCGTAGATATCAAGGCTACGAACCGTTTGTCCTAGCAACTCAGGCTCAGCTCGTGTACTTCACAGCTTATCCGAGACGGAGAGCAACGAAGTCTGACTGGTGGGCAGTATGCAAGACTAAAGCTAGAGATACTTTTGATGTTGACGAAAAAGCTTACCAGGAGGACGAGCTACCTCTTGTAAACAATATTGTCGATGTGGACTCCACGAAAGTTACGCATTACACGACACATAATGTAGAAAATGTAGAATTATCCGAAGAGGAAGATGAAGCCGACGAAGGCGAAGATGAAAGTGAAAATGAGGAGGAAGAGGAAGATGAGGTCGAGGAAGGCGAACAAGATAATTATTCTGAAGAAGATTGAGAGAGATATACTTATCTGAACTTAGATGTTTCTTCTAGAATATATTATCTGGACTTAGATGTTTATTGTAGAATGTATCATCATATGTTGTCTTGGTTATTATCTTGTCTTTGTTGTACTTTCATATTTCTAGTCTCTATTATTTGTTGTATTATCATATGCTGTTATCAGGTATGGCAGGTCATCGCGGATCGTTCCGAAAAGGGGGACGACGAGGTCATGATCCTCCGGTACTTCCTACAGGTACTGCTAGAGGACGGGGTTTTCCTTCGGTACCTCCTACTGGTACCGGCTCTGGATCCTCGTCGCCGATTACTCCGACATATCGGACAGTAGCTGGGCCTGCTGGGACGACGTCACGTGGCATATCTCCTGGGACGAGTAGTTTCAGGCCTAATGAGAGTGCTCGCCCGTCTAGCATTCCTGCTGCTGATACGACGATGGAGACGGATGAGCAGATGGCGGAGGCTGCACCGATGGCCGAGGCGGCTGCGCCGACGGCCGACCAGCATCATGTAGATGATGCATGCGCACCTCCGGAGGAGAGGAGGACGGAGATCTGGGCCGACGGTACAAAGTAGGTATTTTGGTTTATAATTTTTTTTCTGTTTTTATCATAAATTAACTTTTTGTATGAATATAATATGTCTGTATAGATATCGTCCCCCAGAGGTACAGAGACGCCTAGGCCACATGCTGAGGCATAATTATGGTGGTCCTTGGATTAACTACTCTGATGCTCCAGACGAAAGAAAGAACTACTGGTTTACGTGCTTCAAGGTTAAAATAGATTTGCTTTTAATATGAATCATATAATTAATTCATATTATATATAACTAATAAATATTCGGTTTGCGCTCTTCTAGGATATGTTTTTCTATCCACCGCACCGGGCTGAGCTTATCGAGGGGATGTTTCCTACCGTCGCTGCCAAGCTGATCCGCGATGCTATTAATGATCAGAAGGATCGTGATCGTGCCGGAAAGTCGATCCAAGGTTGGATCACCCCTGATCAGTGGAATGCGATGAAGGCTCGATTCGATGAGCCAAGGTACAAGGAGAAGTCGGAGAAGGCCAAGACGGCTAGGCAACATGCCTTGAAGTGGTACGGTGGGTCGATTCCGATGACGGAACATTTCCGTCGTCTGGTATGTCTTTCTCTTTTAGAAATATTATTTTAATACAAATTCGATAAATTATTACTAAGATAATATATTTAATTACAGGTAAGGAAGGTCGGTAACGCCGACATGGTGACCGTCTTCCTGGCCACCCATCGGAAGGGCGAAGGCCTTATTGACGAGAGGGCCGAGCAGACCTATGTAAGTATTACAATACGTTATCTTAATTTAATACTTCGTGTCAATTTTAATATAACTTAGTAAATATGATGCAAATAAATATTCATATAGTTAGTAATAATAAGTACATTAATTAGAAATTAGAAATTATAGAGTACTATCCATACTTTATAGGCCGAGTATCAGAGGCTGCGGGAACTGGCGGCTGCTAGTGCACCTAATGCAGGAGAGGCCGCTTCCTCGCAGCCCACTCAAGCTCCGTCGACGGACAAACTGTGGATGACCGCCGCTGGTGGACTCCATAGGGGTACGTACTACGGTACGGGATCCTATGGCGCCCTAGTTGCGACCCAGTCCTCTAGGGCATCTCCTGCTAGTGTGCATGGTCCACAGCCGTCCCAGGAGTCTGTCCGAGTCCACCAGATGATGGAGTCTCTCCGTGACGACCAGCTATGACAGATCGAGGAGCATTCTCAGCACCCTACGGACGATTATGTGCTGCTAGCACGATTGGATGCGCTCGACCGCGGCATTATGGCGCTCATGGAGACGACTGAGAGGACAGAGCGCAGCGTTGGAGGGTTAGAGCGCACGGTGACGGAGCTGCAGACAGCACAGGTGACCATGACCGATAGGCTGAGATTGGTGACGGATTCGATGGTCCAGAGCAGTGATAGACTGTTATCTACCATGGATTCGTACAACCAGCGACTTACAGCGTTGGAGCGTACTGGTCCTCCGGGTGCGCCTTCATCGTCGTCGACTCTGCCGCCTCCACCGTCTTCTTCATCGACACCGACTCCACCGACGTCACTGCCTGCTCCATCGGTATTTATTTCACTTGAGGAGTATGAGTTGTTCTTATCCCTTCGTCGCGGTGGTGCCCCTCCTGCACCAGATCCCTAGTAGTCCTAGTTAGGACTTTTTGTTTGTGTTTGTTTGATCCTTTGTTTGTGACTTGAATATTTGTTGGTTGTGTAGACTTGGATGTTTGGATCCTATTTGTTGGATCCTATTCTATTTGTTGGTTGTGTGTAGACTTTGGTTATTTGGTTGTAGACTTTGTTATTTGGTGTAGACTTGGTTATTTGGATACTTGTTGGTTGTGTCTATTCAATTTGTTGGATCCTATTCTATTTATTGGATCTCATTCTATTTGTTGCCTGCTACATTGTGTTATACTGTTGTTTATGTTGTTATTCGTTTCAATTGGATGTTAATGTGCTTCTGTGGTTTACGTTTACCGGTGTTGAGTGTTCCACCGAAGGGGTCGGCGAACCCAGGGAGAAAAGGATATCTGTTATACTATGTCTTTATGGTTATCTTTTAAAACTGCAGGGAGAAAATGATATTCTGTATTTTATTTTTTTTGCAGATTTACCGACGTTTACCGACGTCCACCGACGTACGTTTGCGTCGGTAAACGTCGGTAAATCTGCAAAATTTTCCAGGGTACCGACGTTTACCGACGTCCTTATACGTCAAAGACCGTCGGTAAAAGTCGGTGAACGTCGGTAATAATCCCAGGAATTACCGACATTTAGTGACATAATAGTCGTCGCCAATCCACCGACGTAACGACGGTAAACGTCAGCAAATTCCCAGTATTTTACCGACGTTTTGCGACATTTTCAACGACGTTAATTCACTGACTAAACGACGGTAAACGTCGGTAAGTTTCCAGGATTTTATCGACGTGTAGCGACTTTCAACACATCGCTAATCCACCGACGAAATGACGGTAGGCATCGATAATATCCCAGGATATACTGACGTAATTATACGTCAGTGAACGTCGGTATTTGCGACGTTCGGCGACGTTTTAAAGATCAGCGACTTACGTTTCTGCGACAAGTCCAAAACGTCGGTAATTGCTTCGATAAATATTTTTAGCGACGTAATTTATCGTTTTAGCGACGTCTTTAGGCGTCGCTAAAATAACTTATTCTGGTAGTGAGAGAATAGATTTCCGAGTTTTTACATGGCAGCTATCCTTGGGGCAATTAGTGCCCCGACATACCAGCTGGTTTCCACAGATACTGCAAATCTGCCACACGGACAGGAAGCGGTATCTGCTTATATTTATTTATTGTAAACTGATGACGAGTGTCCTGCTGGGACTCGTCTAATTCATGATTGGCGTAATTGATTATTGGGTAGACTAGCCTTGCTTGTGCATAGTAAGAACTGAGGAATCCTTATTGCATATTTCCAGGACAACTTGGAACTCACAGTTAGCAAGCCGTAGTAGTTGTATTGCCGTTAAATTGATTTGTTTACATATTATACCTACTCTGTTAACTATTGAGATGATCAGAGTGTCAGGACATGACGGGTCAACTTCTGTCCTTGTTTGGTTGGGAAGTTGGTTTGAAGTGTCGTAATGTTGTGTGAATCCCAGTAGCAAGCGGAGACTTATTATTATATTCTTAACTCTTATCACTGGTTTTAGTTCTCATATTGTGCTTCCTTGTGGTACTGGCTATTAGAGGTCTAACCTCTCTGGTTTTGCATGGCCAGATTTAGAGCCAGTTTCCGAGGACTCAGCTTACTTCTACCTCCAAGATGGTCAATACTAGAGGGATGATCGCAGGAGGACACGAGTGGGTTCCTTACTTCCCCGCTCGTTTTGCTACTTACTTTATATTTTGCCACTTGGCACCGACATGTTAGTCGAATTGTCTTGTACTTACTTTTACATAATTGTAACTAAGTCAGACTACAGCTGATAACAATTGTGTATACCTTGCTATATCATCTGGCTATGTTTTGTACAGCCAGAACTCAAGAACATTTCGACTGAGCGTTCGGGACGCCTTACTGCTTTATCTTACATGTTCTCTATTTACTGTTTCTTGTTTGAATGATTGAGACAATAGATGTTGAGTAACCCTAGTAAGACTTTCATGTAGTATGCACCCCCTCGTCTTTTAGACAACATTGATCGTATTATACGGTATTCATCTACCCGTAATACGTAGCTGGCTGAGTCACTCCCCCGCTCTTCGGTATTCTGGTTCTGGGGCGTGACAATTTGAATTATTTTAAAAATTATTTAAATTAAGTAGAGAATTATCTATTTTTGGGTTTAAATACTCCTAATCCTTATCTACTAAGATTTTCCTCAACCCTATTAATCTACCGATCCAAGAGAATGGTGAGATCGCTCTGGATGGGGTATGAAAAAATTGATGCATGTCGCAACGGATGCATGTTGTACTATAAGGACGACAAGGATGAAGATGTCTGCAGATTTTGTGGTGCCGATCGCTTCAAGGCAACTAGTACAACAAGGACTTCTGGTGCACGCA
Source organism: Iris pallida (assembly GCA_029216955.1). Taxonomy (NCBI): domain Eukaryota; kingdom Viridiplantae; phylum Streptophyta; class Magnoliopsida; order Asparagales; family Iridaceae; genus Iris; species Iris pallida. Next base: position 41,659 of record JANAVB010020782.1, read on the forward strand.
AGCCAACAGATTCGATGTACTATTTGCCTTTGATGCCGCGGTTGCAGAGGTTGTTTATGGCAAAGGAGACAGCTGATAATATGAGTTGGCACAAGCGGGAACAAATAGATGGAGTACTGGATCATCCATCGGACAGGGAAGCATGGAAGCACTTTGATCGAGTGTATCCCGATTTTGCTTCGGAGTCGCGTAATATCAGATTGGGGCTTTCCTCCGACGGCTTTACCCCATTTGGACTTTCGGGCTCACAATATTCTTGTTGGCCTGTGATTGTTACTCCGTACAACTTGCCGCCTTGGATGTGTATGAAGACTCCTTATATGTTTCTAACTATTATTATTCCAGGTCCGAAGAACCCGAAGAGGAACATCGATGTGTATTTACAGCCTTTGGTAGATGAGCTGAATCAATTGTGGGAAGTAGGTGCAACCACATATGATGTTTCCAGAAAGCAGAACTTTCAGATGAGGGCCGCACTAATGTGGACCATCAATGATTTCTCGACCTATGGAATGTTATCGGGTTGGAGCATCCATGGTCGTCTCGCATGTCCATATTGCATGGATCACACTAAGGCTTTCCGTTTGAAACACGGAGGAAAACTGTGCTTCTTCGATTGTCATCGACAGTTCCTGCCAAAGGATCATCCGTACCGGAGGAACATGAATGCTTTTCGTACTGGCGTGGTAGAGAAGTCCAGTCCACCGCCACGGTGGTCCGGGGACACGATATGGGAGAAAGTTAAAGAATTATCAAGTGCTATTGAAGAGCCTACAGCGGGGTACAAGTGTGATGGATTTGGCTGCGCTCACAACTGGACGAAGAGGAGTATATTCTGGGACCTGCCATATTGGAGTGACCATCTGCTCAGACATAACCTGGATGTCATGCATATCGAGAAGAATGTCTTTGATAATATAATAAATACTGTGATGGACGTAAAGGGGAAGATGAAAGACAATTCCAAGACCATGTTGGACTTAGAAGAAATATGCAGACGTCCAGAGTTGCAATTGATAACGGAAGGCATTGGAAAGTATAAGCAGCCCAAGGCCATTTTCTCACTGGACAAGGAGGACAAAGGTAGACTTTGTAAGTGGATCCAGGGCATAAAATTTTCAGACGGGTACGTATCGAATTTTAGAAGATGTGTTGACCCGAAGGAGAACAAACTAGAGGGTATGAAGATCCACGACTGTCACATTTTTATGGAGAGGTTAATCCCGATTGTATTTCTGGAATTCTTACCCCCAGGTCGTTTGGGATCCAATAACAGAGCTTAGCATATTCTTCAGAGATCTTTGTTCTACTAAGTTGCTCATCGATCGGCTTGAAAAGCAGGAGAAGGACATTGCAGTAACATTGTGCAAGCTTGAGAGGGTATTCCCTCCTGGATTCTTCGACTCTATGGAGCATTTGCCAATTCATCTTTCCTATGAGACACGTGTTGGTGGGCCCGTCGGTTATCGGTAGATGTACCCGTTCGAGCGCCATCTAAACCACCTGAAGAGGAAGGTGAAAAATAAGGCACAGGTCGAGGGTGCTATTTGTGAAGCCTATGTCCTTGAGAAGATTACAAAGTTTTGTTCAATGTATTTCAAATCTCATATTGCTACAAAAAGAACAAGAGCTCCGAGGAGCGACGATGGAGATATAGAATATAATGATGCATTATTGAAAGTTTTCAATGCTCTTGGAAAGGCTTCTGGAAAACTGAAAAAGAGATATTTGAATGATAAGGAACTAAGGGCTGCCCAGTTATATATATCACTCAACTGCGAGGAGGATGAAGTGGAAAAGCTAGAGTGGTAAGTAAAAAATTTTAACGTTCAAGTCATCTATTTGTTGATTACGTTATTATAATTTAACGAGTGTATCCCGATATTTATTGGTTTTCAGCAAATTTAATGATGAGGTGAGGTAAAGTAGACCATACATTACAGATGGAGAAGTATAAGAAGAAATGAGACTTCATTTTTCGTCTTGGTTGAATGCATATGTAAGAAGCTAGTTAGAATCTTCCTCCATTTGTATTTGAACAAGAAATAACTTAACATTAAACTTAATTTTGTATCTTCTCGTGTTTAGGTCGATCGTCTGGACGTCACCCTTGAGAATGAATCTATTAGAACTCTTGTCAAGGGACCAATTCATGTCGTCAAAATATGGCCAAGTTATTGCGTGAATGAGTTTAAGTTCAAGTCAACAAATGCTCCCATCAGAGATAGCTTCCTGGATCTTGATTCCACAAAAATAGTTGCTTGTGTATCAAATCTACAAACTACAAAGATGTCACTCCAGGCAATGATTTCTATGGTGTCTTACGGGAGATTATAGAATTGACGTACAATTATGACACATAGCCTGCCAAGATCGTGTTGTTCAAAGTTGATTGGTTCGATCCGATACAAGATCATGGATGGAAAATTGACAAGCATGGTCTTGTGGATATTAACTACCGTCGTCGATACCAAGGATATGAACCATTTATCATAGCAAGTCAAGCTCAACTCGTATATTTTACAACATATCCTAGACGGGGAACAACGAGGTACGACTGGTGGGCAGTATGAAAGACTAAAGCCAGAAATTCCTACGACGTTGACGAAGTGGCTTATCATGAGAAAGAGCTGCCTCTTGTACCAAATACAGTTGATGTCGACTCAGCAGAAGTTTTTCATTTCATGTCTACTTGTGTAGAAGAGGTACAAGTATTCGAAGGGGAAGACGAAGGAGATGCTAGTGAAGATGATGATGATGAGGATGAGGAGGAGGAGGCAAACGAAGAAGATGAATTTTCAGAGGATGATTGAGAAACTGTGATTTCAATGTATTCATATTTCTATAATCTTAAATTATGAACTGTGATCATTTCTATTAGTATTCAGATTTTTGTAAACTTAAATTATGAACTCCAATGTATACAGATATTTCTAAACTGCCATTGTATTTATTTATATTTTTAATTATATGTTATTATCAGCATGGTAGGACGACACGGAGGCATAGCAGGACGACGCGGAGATAGGTCACGACGAGCCGTGTCCTTAGGTAGGCAGAGAGCTCCGTTACCAGAGAATGGCTCCGGATCATAGTCTGACCCGAGCACTCCATTGTACCATACGGTCGCAGGTCCGGGTGGCAGTACACCTGGGATGAGCAGTTCCAGACTTGCTGATACTCCTTCCCCTAGCCTTCCTACCGCTGATGGCAGCATGGAGGTGGGGAGCAGGTGGAGGAGGTAGACCCTACTTCGTCCGTGCGGATCCATACCAGAACGACCCTCCATGTTCACCTCAAGACGAGACGAGATGAAGATTTGGTGCCGATGGTCCTAAGAAGTAAGTTAAATGGAATATATATATATATCATATATATATATATAAAAATATATATATACTAA
>JANAVB010020783.1:0-31532 GCA_029216955.1 Iris pallida
TCACCCTATACCTGAGATATCAAAGCTATATGAAGATATTCCAGATGAAGTTGTGAATTACAACATAACTTTGAGAGATGATATTGGCAATTATACTTTGATGGAGCATCACGGGTTGGACCTAAAGGCAATATCATCTCCGGAGTAGGAATCGTCTTGGTTTCTTCTGATAAAATGGTCATATACCGTGCTTATTCTCTCAATGAGCCATGCTTAACAATGTAGCAGAATATAATGCTCTGCTGATTGGTCTCCAAGTAGCAAAACAATTGGACATTGAATTCCTAGAAGCTTATGGAGATTCTCAACTGATTGTTAATCAGGTTAGAGGTACTTATGAAGTCAGAAATCCTGATCTCATCCCTTATCATCAAGTGGTAATCGAGTTGGTCCTTTCATTCAAAGGATTATTCATCGAATTCGTACCACGTTCTCAGAATGTGGAAGCTGATACTCTTGCCAGCCTAGCTGCAAACTTAGCTGTTCCAATTCGAAGACAAAACACAATTACTTTGTTGGACCGAGACTTATTATGTGTCAAGAATAATCTGTATATTGAACAGAGTTATATTACAGAGTCAAGTTCCCAGCAGAGGGATTGGAAAAGTCCATTCATTGAATATACGGTTCATAGGATTTTACCTGAAGATCCAAAAGAAGCTGCATCAATCAAGAGACGATTATTTCGATTTTATTATGATTCGTCTTTACATATGCTATACCGTCGTTCATATGATGGACTTTTGCTGCGCTGTCTCTCAGAAAGTGAAGCTAAACAAACACTTCACGAAGCTTATGATGGTGTTTGTGGTGCTCATCAACCAGGTCCGAAATTACAAGATCGCATTCGAAGAATGGAATATTATTGGCCATCCATGATAGCAGATGCTGTAGATTATGCCAGACGATATAAAGCATGTCAGATTCATACTGATTTTATTCATTAACTGTCTGAATTCTTGCATCCTACAACAGCTTCTTGGCCCTTCGAAGCTTGGGGCATGGACATTATTGGTCCGATTAATCCTCCTACTGTCAAGGGACATCGGTTTATATTGGCTATAAACGATTACTTTTCTAAGTGGGCAGAAGTAGTTCCCCTTGTTGAAGTGAAAACATCTAATGTGATTAGCTTCATCAAACACCATGTCATTTATCGCTTCGGGATTCCTCGACGGATAATTCATGACAATGGACCACAATTTGCCAGTCAGGTATTTTTTTGATTTTGTGATAAGAATCGAATTCAAAATCTAGCTTCTACGGCTTATAATCCAGCTGCTAATGGTTTAGCCGAAGCTTTCAACAAGACGATCATCAAACTTCTCAAAAGTTCATCTCTTCTAATAAACGTGATTGAAATGAGAACCTTGGAGAATGTTTATGGGCTTATCGAACGACAGTCTGAACTCCTACTGGTTTTACACCATTTTTATTGGTCTACGGATGTGAGGCTGTCCTTCCATTGGAAATTCAGATTCCATCTCTTCGAATAGCCATTGCTAATGAGCTAACTACAGAGAATAATGATCGCTTACAACTCCAAGAACTTGAAGGATTGGACAAGAAGCGTCTTCAAGCGCAATAGCATATTGAGCTATATCAAGCCCGTATATCTCGAACTTTCAATCGTAAAGTTAAAGAGAGGGTATTCAAGGTCGGTGAATTAGTTTTAGCTGTTCGAAGACCGATGGTAATGACTCATAAGAGCAAAGGGAAATTCCAAGCAAAATGGGAAGGCCCTTATGTAATCGAAACCGTGTTTTCCAATGGTGCCTATCGGTTATCTAAGCCCAATGGAGATTTACTCATGATGCCGATCAACGGCAAATTTCTTAAGAAGTACTATGTATAAAAAAGAGACACAGAATGAAAATATTTTTTTGTTCAGAACAAAGGATTAAGGACAAGGATCACTGCCTTTCTTATTGAATACATAGTCAAGCCAATACATCGAAGACATCATTGCCTGAGTTCACAAAAAACTTGCAGACAGCCATCCTCAATACCTCTTCTTCAGGAGTTTTTCCTGGCTCTACTAAGAAAGCAAGGATGTTTTGCGGTAGTTTGGGCGTAGAAGAGCCTTCGCCTATTCCGGTTGGGCCGACACAATTGGCTCAACGAGGCACGTTTCGATGACGTCCTCAACCTTCATGGTGACTTGGTCTTTTGCAGCACGTCCTTGGAAGACATTTTCGATAGAAGAGTGGAAACAAGGATGAAACTTTACAAAAAAGTTCTCATCTATTTATAGGAGAGAGCTATTAATGAACCGGTTTTGGAAATTGAAACAACTTTTCATTCCCGAAAAGACTTATCCATTCATTACATCAGATTCATCCACATTTAATTATGGAATTGAATTGATCTGTCTTTTTCCAAAAGAAATGTTGGTTCATTTATTCTTTCAATCGATATTGGCATGACATCTGCCTTCTTCCTCCCCACCCCCAGCTACCAATGTTTGGTTAAGCTGATTACTTGTCTCTTCGGAGAGAAATTTTAATCTTTTATCTTACCAGTTGGTATAAAAAGTTGGATTTATTATTTATCACGTTCTCATGACATCTGAATAAATATTAAATCTGCTTCTTTTCTTATCAATTATGTCCATTTGGCCTCTGAATAGATATTAATCTATTTTTTCTTTGAGTTGTTACGATCTATCATGTCCATATTACCTCTGATAGTATTGTATACTCTAAACAAAAAACGAGATTTTATTTATGTCTATATTACCTCTGGATAGATACAAATTATTGAGCATAGAAGACTTGTCATTTCCATTCTCACTTTATCATCATAAAAGTCTATTACATTTTTTAGAATTTCTTACAAATCATAAGGGAAATCTATTACATCTTGGATTTTCTTTCTATACGACAACAATGACCTAATGGAGATCTAGTACTTCTTTGGATCTTCTTCATCAGATTCGTTGTTGGTGGCAATTCCTTACTGTCTGAGCCTCAATAGCGACAAGAACACTAGGAATTAACTCTGGTCTTCTCTCTCAGACGAGAGAAGAACCCCAGAGTATGGCAGCCCGAAGACGTGTTGCTGCCAATACAACTGGTGGAGAAATGACGGCCCTTCAGAAGAGATAAGAACGTATCCAGCATTGGAATACGATTCCTAGTTCTGCTGTGATAGGAACTCTACTACCCAATTTCTCGGGTTAGAGTTGACTCCACCATCTAACTTTTCGTGTATAAAGGCTCTTCCTACCATCTGAGGAAGACCCTTCTATCCCACAAAGAGTTCTGAGTTGTCTGATTTGCGCGTCAAAAATACATGAGCTCCCTGATGTGTGTGTCAGAAGAATGCTCCCCACAGCATCTATATCACCAATGCCAGTTCTGGAAAAGTTCTTTAACCAAGCTTCTGCAGAAAACAACGCAAAAAGAGAAACTAATCAATAAAAGTGTCAACATCATCAGGTGCAAACTGGCCCACCAAAGACAGGTGTACTCTGTTTAGTCAAAGACAGATGCTCGCGCACTTTATTCAGTTAAAGGCAAATGTTTGTCTTCAACAGACGCACCTTATCTATTAAGGATTTGTGCTCGTTTTCAGCAGGCGTACCTTATCTATCAAAGCTAGGCGCTTGTTTTCAATAAAAGCTCAAAGGCAGCCGATTGCGCACCTTGTTTAAATTAAAGAAGAGCGCACCCTGCCCCTTTTATGTAAATCAAATACCTATTTCGGTGAAATGTGATGCACATAACAGTGGATAAATAGAAAAGCTACTGTTTCACGATGGGCTTACCATCAAGATCAGATAGTTCGGCCCTAAGAGTTGTTGAATCAACGTCTAGTGACATGACGCAGAGGGGAACGACATCGGAAAGCATCTCCATTATCAATCTCTTGTTGGAGAATGAAATCTTCCAAAAGCTATCTTCGGAGAAGAAGAAGAATAAAGGAATGAGAATGCATTCTTTAACTCAGCTATTTATAAAGGTTCAAAGGAGCAGATGGTGTAAGTCTATTTCGGGAAAGATCCTAATAAGAGGCATTCATAACCACAGAACAGCTGCCACGTGTTGTTTGGTTTCTCTTGGGAATGAGCAAACATGGAAATAGTAAAAAAAAGGGTGTAGAATGATCCTATATCAATGCACCACAAGAATAAAGGTGAAAATAACACCAGGATTTTATTTTATAAAAAAAAGAGTAGGCCCCTACAGATAAGTTGAGTGTCATAATACATAGATGACACTCCTACACAAAACATTATTTCTTCTTCTCTCCTTCGTTGGGCTGACGAAGGGAGGTGCCTAACTCGTGCACATTGTGGATTCCTGAACGACATATTAGATTGAGGAATGCTTCTGCATCACCAGATCCTTCGTAGGCAGTTGAGGGACCACCATTTATACGATCGAAGATCGCTGGAGTCAGTCCAAAGCATTCCATGAAGTTGCGTGCTCGTAGCGATTGATCGACCTTCTTCTCTAGGTCAAGCCTTGAGCCTTGAGCCTTTACCTTGTCAGCCTCTATTTCTTTCTTCGGTGCCATGACAATATGAAAGGATGAGAAGTGAGAATGAAAAGCTTTTCCTTATATATACAATTAATCAACCCTTCATATTCCCAATAGGAAACTGAACATTATCAATGCAACTCGAGGAGACGAAGAGGCGTTCGAACGTTTTGAGAGAAAATTCATTATGACGGTTGAGTATTGACCGACGCCATTTCTTGACTTTTCATATTCAAAGTATTTTGAAATTTTTGAAGTCTTTTCAAATTCCGAAAACTTTAAAGGGGGTCTTATAGGAGCGTAAAAAGTGCTTTATTTGACTAGTTCAAAGGAATTGAAGACTTTACGCAAGCAATTCTCTATGAGAGCTATTTTTACGCCAGGATTATGTTGTTTTTTTACGCAAGCTAATCTATACCCTAGCTACCCTTTACGCTAGCTACTTTACGCTGGGAAGCTGTCAGATCATGCATTTAAATGTAAGTGATAATGACTCTGACATAATGATTTGCTGACAACATACAACACAGAAGTCGAGAAGATCGGATTTTTACCAAACTCGATACTTGTCGTATGGTGTGAAAAAAGGCTACTTTACGCTCAATAAAATTACTTTTTTTTACGCAAGATAGTTATGTGAGCTTTTACGCTCAAGGCTATTGTGAGCGTAAAGTCTATTTGGGCTAAGTTTTACGCTCAAGGCTATTTTAGCCACTTTACGCTGGGAAGTTTTATTTGGGTTATTTTTACACCAGTTGCCACTTTACGCTCGGAATATATTTTGGGTCATTTTTCCGCCCGATCCCTCCTGACTACTTTGGAATATGATTTATCCACGTGGCTTTCATGCCACATTTATTGAAGAACATATGTACGTGATCCCTATTTTAATTGAAATAATGGGACATGTGTCAACGTATGTAGAGGGTGACATCCATCATGGGTGACAGTTACCAGTATAAAAACCCAATTTTGTTGCTTTTTACGCACAATGGGTCAAGTATATAAATAGACTTATTTTTCACATTAAAAGGGGATCATGAGTAGAGAGACAGGAGAGAATACAGAGATCAGAGCCCAGAGACTTTGATTTTCTGGAGCATTCTTCTTCAACTTTTCTTCCAGAACAGAGTGAAGCAAAGCAGGAAAGCATTCGACCTCGCCAACAGTACCCAAGTGCGTCGATACCTTTCTGGTGACTTAGTTATTCCGGCTGTTCATCTTCTAACAGTGATCTTCATCATCATCGTATGGTCCAAAGAACAAAGTGATCGCCTTCAGATCAGACTTCCATAGCAATACTTCCTAAAACATTTGTACTTTTTTGTACTTCTTCTCGTTTTATTTTTAAAGGCTAATTTTTAGGCATTTTGTTAAGTGAAACAACACCTTCGGGTGCTAGAGCAAAGAAGTCTAGGACAGCGTGGGCTCGTCGAGCTCAGTCAGCTGTCCCCACCTCTGACCATCAGAGAGTCCTGCTAACTGTTAAACGTGCCTCTTATGGAAAGTTGTACAGAACCGCCCGTGTCCAGCACCCGGTGGCAAACAGACATGGTGGTTCTCAAGAGTCTCCCAACAAAGATCGAAGGCAAGTGCTTTTACTAGCCCCGCATCAGGGAGCAAACATGATACCTACGCACTCGTGTGCTCGGGATACCCAGGCCACAAAGCGAGTGCAAAGGTTGACCGAGATGTCCTTGACTTGCGAGATGTGATCCTTCATAAAGCGCAAGGAAAGAAAGGGATTCTCTATGCGGCCCAAAATCAATATGAAACTTTATGCGGCTCAAACCCTGGGGAGTTTCATGCGGCTCAAAATCCCTGGGAGCTTCATGCGGCTCAGAAAGCTTTATGCGATCCACAAATAGCAGGGAGCCTTATGCGGTTTGAAATCAACCTAAATAGCTGACCATAATTACTCTGACATAAAGGTGACAGCTCTGACAGAGATGATGGCTCTGACATAAAGACAAGACGTGACATGCTCCTAAAAGATGAGAAAATTATCATGATATCCGGCATAGTGCACAGTTCCAAAGAAGACTCTTTATGCGGATCACCAATGAGACACCCTTTATGCGGCTCAGTTATGAGACAACTCTCATGCGGCTCGAGCATGGATCATCTCTCATGCAGCTCAGTCATGAGACCACTCTCATGCGGCTCGGTCATTGGACAACTCTCATGTGGCTCGGTCATGAGATAACTCTCATGCGGCTCAGTTATGAGACGTCCTTCATGCGGCTCGGTCATGGGAAAACTCTCATGCGGCTCAGTCATGAGATAACTCTCATACGGCTCAGTTATGAGACGTCCTTCATGCGGCTCGGTTATGAGACAACCTTCATGCAGCTCGGTCATGAGACAACTCTCATACGGCTCAGTTATGAGACGTCCTTCATGCGGCTCGGTTATGAGACAACCTTCATGCAGCCCGGTCATGAGACACTCTTCGGCTATGGGATAATCCTTCATGCGGCTCAGCCATGATGTATCATTCATGCGGCTCGCCACAGAGTAGCAGTTGAGACATGTGGCAAAAATTGACCAAGTCTTGACAGTTCGGATTTAGTACAACAAACATATCATGATCAATCTTAACCAATCCCCAGCTGTCCACTTCTCGAGATACAGTTACAAGGATGTGGCCCAAAGTTAGCCACGTGGCTGTACACCCTATTACTCATGAATTTCTATAAATAGTAAAGTGCCATTCCCTTGTGCACAGACAAAGAGATATACACACACCCTGGTAGAGAGAGAGCATTTCTTCATCGGACCCGAGGTTGCGTTCGATCGTCTAAGGAGTAAGGTAGAGTTGATAGCACTTTCCCGAGCCTCTACCGTCACCTCCCAGAATCTAAACTAAACAATTGTATTTAGATTGCTTTTCCTAGGTTTTGTTCTTAGGCTCTCTTTTGTACAAGCGAGTTTGTAATTGTGATTCAATGTTCAGTTCTTTTATAAAACTGTTCTGTTCTACGACAATCAATGGAAAATAAGATGGTGATCCTTTCAGTGCATTTAGCAAGCACTACTGAAAGTTTTCTAATAACTCGTAATAGTATCCAGCACAACTATCTTATTTCCTCCTAGGTTGAATCGGTCCTGTGGCCCCAAGTTGTCGTTCGAGGAAACTAAAATCTTGTGCACAAGTTGTTCATGACCATGCGAGACTAAACTAGTTATCCAAGCATGGTCTATGAAATTTATAATAAACTTGACATTCTTAGTGTTATATTATCAGTTGAGCAATCAATAGCATGCTTCGCATTACCATTTCAAAATTTATTCATCGAATCAATCTTTACATAACACAGTTCTATAGCAGGCCTAACATATGTAAACATGTAGCAGTTTTATGAAATTGTAATTCTATAGTAGATATACATAAGTAAGCATGTAATAGTTCTATGATTTATAATTTATTGGAACAAGCATTGCACATTGTGTCTTTGCATCTACATCTAGTTTTTCATATTATCAGATCGTTAATTGATTGGTGTAACGCCCCAGTCCCCAAAATAGTAGGACCAAGTACGTGAACATGCCTGCTGCACATACACGAAGAATACTCCAATATATGGAATCCTCGTATACATACATAAGCAGTATAATAAATCATCACAGGCCAGAATAATATAATCTAATCTCATCACAGCTCAACATAGAAGATAACAAGAGTCCAAATGATAAATGAGTGTATCAAAAGACAGCAGGATGAACATACTCACTCCAAACATCTCACAAGATCGGAGTCCAACCTCCGCAAAATATAAAGAAAAGAGATGTAAAAATATCCACTAAATGTCTCAATGAAGAATAATCTAGAAATCAGTATGAACTGCCTCATCATCAATGTATAAAGGATCCAAAGCCGCTCCGTACTCCTGTGAAAACTCGTCTAAACCTGAAGAGATAACCAGGTCCTCAGCGGAAAGTAACAAGATACAAAAAAATAATATGCTATGTACTATGATATAAAATATAAAAGAAAAGTAGATGCATGCAATAGGGTTCCTGACCCGTCTACTGTGAATATGCAGTTTGAAAAACGATCCTTCGACGCATGAGCCCTGGCTGTAGATGGGATCAGCATAGCCCCCATATAGGGCACCAGGGGCCTACGTCTATAACGTCCGAAGATCATTAGAGGGCACCATGTACAAGGGGTACGTCTATAACGCTCTGGGAAGCGTCAGAGGGCACCTGGAGCCTGCGTCTTCGGAGGAGCACACAGGTAATCAGGAAAGTACAAAGAAGCCCATACGTCAGGTATTGTTCTTCCAATCTAATACCTAGTATCATCATCTCTGTGACTGATATGAACCTCTAGTAACTGCCAAGTCTTCTAACATGCAATTCTATTGGCAGTTACTCCTATCCGCCGTACACGCCATACGTATTGGTGGCCAGCCGACGATGCGGGTACGTATCCAACATGTGACTCACATCACGTGGTAAAGCAAGTGTCAAGGCTGTATGAGATATACTAATACCGCAACAACATTGGGTAGTCACTAGGCTAAGTAGATACAAGAGAATATAAATAAAGCGAAAAAACGACTGATAAAGTCGCTTGCACCCAAGTGTGACTTGGACGCTCAGTTTTATAATATCAACAAATAAAAAATGTTGAAAATAACAACTAAAAATAAGAATATAATAATCACAGAGTAAGGTGGCAAGGTATCTTGCCTGGCGGCACAGAAATAGCAACTCCAAGCAATTAGTCACGTCAGCACAAAATCTCAGAATCTACGAACGGCTCCGGATGCTGAAACAAACATCAAGAACGTTCCCGGAATAAGTGATAAACTTAGGAAACGCCTGTCCAAAAGTCCAATTCTGGAAGAGGAGCAAAATCTTAATTTTGGGTCAAAACGATGTCCGTCGTTGGACCCGTTTTGTACCAAAATGTGTGCTAATGTCTACGGTCTCTAAAGTCGTCAAACTACATGTCTACGGATTCTGTTTGAGGAGACGAACCCAACGGTACGTCCAATTTTGGATTCCAATGAACCTGAAAAAAATCACCCATTGGCACTCCGATCAACCTTCTCAGGTTCAGACAAAACTTGGCATACAGGACCAAAAAATCGATACGGTCATGATGGCACAAGTTTTGCATCGATTCGACGAACGTGCACGAAGTTATGGCCAAGTTTGTAAGGCATCGATACGGGGGCTATCTCGACGGATATGCACTGATTTCGTCGTACACATGCAACAAAATCGAGTTCTATTTGTCCCCACACGTCAGCAACATCCATACGCGTCTTTCGATACGTATAGTGTGCATCCACGTCGCCCGGTTTGTCGGGGCGCACGCCGTATCGGGAAATGTTTCTAAATTTTTTACAGCTTAAACGTTATTTTTCCTTGATTTTTAACACAAGATAACTTCCTGTATAATCAACAAAAATTAATTCTACCAGAGAGGTTTTGATCCCCTATATGTTATCTAGATCTGCCTTTAATTAGATTTTGTTTGCTGTTAATGGATTGGCCATGAATTGCCTTCCAAGTTGAGGGTTTGGACAGTCTACTACCATGTTTTTGCTCAACTTTGCGTCGAGTTTTTGGTCAGTCGAAGGGGTTATATTGAATTCCCTTTCAAAGGGTTTGAAGCTGGTCATGTTGGCTATGAGTAAGATTTGATAGATCGAAAATCGATCGATGAACATTGGAGAAATCGAACTTGCAAGTAGGGTACCTGGGTTCGTTCCAAACAGGGTCGGCCCTATTCTTGGCGGTCGGATGTGGCTGCTCCGACGAAGCTCCGATGGGCTGGGGCTAGGTGCAGGCGGTTGGATAGCTACGCGGGGATGTCGGGGTTCGCCTAGTGGTCTCGAATGCAAGGATAGATGAAATTTTCTAGGGTTCTTTTGGAGTTCACCCGACGGTTCTCTTTATACTTGGTTTTTAAATTTTATTAAATTTGGATTAGATATCCGAATTTGATTTGGATTGAGGGTTGGATTTCATCGAGAATCCTAATAGGATCAAGCAAAAAAAATTGAATCGATTTGGTGCAAGATTTGGGGTATTTCGAGTTTTTCGAACTCCGTAGGTTTCTTATTTGCTCGCTCGCGGGTCTGGGATCGGGAGGGGCTCGAGTACTGTAGCAGTAGTACTCATTATATTTTTTAGCTCTCACTATATATATATATGTAAGTATTTGTATATATGCTTATATAAACTTAATTAAAATCCTTTTTGTTCTAAAATTCAAAATACCATTACATAACTAATTAATTAATTCCTTTCCTCATAATAAATCAAATATATTTCTAATTTAAATCAAGTTTATTTATGAAAAAAATTGTACATTTATATTAATTTAAAATATTAGAAAATTTCTTCAAATTTGAGGGAGTTTACATTATACCCAACTGTATAAAGAAATTTTGTCATCGAAATTAAACTAAGGTAGGGGATGCAGTGCAAATGCAAGGAACTATATGGAACTAACATGTACAAATCATACCTTGGTTGTCAAACAAATGCGGGTAATGATTCTGAATGTCGTCCTCGCGCTCCCAAGTAGACTCCCCTGGCGAGTGATGCTTCCATGCCACTCGAACCAATGGTATAGACTGATTCCGTAACACCTTCACTCGACGATCGAGGATACCTACTGGTTGCTCTTCGTACGACAAACTTGGTCCAACGGTGATTTCGGAGTAATCAATCACGTGACTGTTGTCTGCTACGTATTGCCTCTGCTACGACACATGGAATACATCATGTACTCCCTCTAATGACGTCGGCAATGCCAATCTGTAGGCAACTTCTCCAACACGTTCCAAAACATCAAAAGGGCCGATGTATCTTGCACTTAACTTGTCACATCCTCCGAATCGAATCGTGCCTCTATTGGATGATATCTTCAAGAAAACATGGTCGCCTTCCTTGAACTCCAAGGATCAGCGACGATTGTTCGCCCACTGCTTTTGTCGATCCTGCGCTGCTCGCAGGTGGTCCTGTATCTTCTTAACCTTCTCCACTGTGCTCAAAACCAACTCGGGTCCCAATATCTGTCGCTCTTCGATGTCGCTCTAACAGACAGGAGATCGACACTTCCTACCATACAATGCTTCAAAAGGAGCCATCTGAATACTCGCTTGATAGCTATTGTTGTAAGAAAACTCCACAAGATGAAGGTGGCCCTTCCATGATGTGCTAAAATCAAGCATACACGCTATCAGCATATCTTCTAGCGTCTGAATCGTACGCTCTGACTGGCAGTCTGTCCGCGGATGGTACGACGTGCTAAACTTCAAATGCGTACCCAAACTTTCTTGCATGCTCTTCCAAAAGTGCGAGGTGAATCTCGAGTCACGATCCGACACGATGCTAACTGGTATATCGTGCAGCTTTACTATTTGCTTTATGTACATATCCGCCAAGACTTTTGTGGACTGTCCCACTCTAAAAGATCAGAAGTAGACTGATTTGGTAAGTCTATCAACTATCACCCATTTCGCATCTCGTCTACTAGGACTCCGAAGAAATCCTGTGACAAAGTCCATTGTAATGTGCTTCCACTTCCACTCGGGAATGGGTAGCGGCTACAATAATCCGACCGTCCTCTGGTGCTCGGCCTTTACTTGTTGGCATACTAAACACTTGGCCACAAAACGAGCTATCTCCTACTTCATTCCGTGCCACCAATAATACTATCGTAAGTCCCGATACATCTTAGTTCCTTCGGGATGAATAGAGTAAGTCAAACTGTGTGCTTCTGTCATTAACTCCTGCTGTAGCTCTCCATTAGGAACATAAATATGGTTACCACATCGCAGTGACCCGTAGGGATGAATCCTCAATCCCGTCTGCTCTCCTGCTTCAGTCATTTCTCTAAGGCGTCAAAATCTAGCATCCGTAGACAATGTCGCCTTGATCCTCTCTACTAATGATGAATTCACTTGAAGATTGGCTAATACGCCATCTTCTTCGGGCAATACTACCTAAATATCGAGCTGCTGCAAGTCTATAATCAACTCCTACTACGTAGTCAAGAAGTGTGCCATGGGATTACGGCTTAATGCGTCTGCCACGACATTAGTCTTGCCCGGATGATAATGTAGCTCGATCTCGTAATCCTTCATCAACTCCAACCAACGTCGCTGTCGTATATTCAACTCTTTTTGTGTGAATACATACTTGAGGCTCTGATGATTAGTGTAGATATCAACCTTCTCGTCGTACAAATAATATCTCTATAGCTTTAAAGCAAAGATAACCGCTACGAGCTCTAGACGTGGGTTGAATAGTTCTTCTCGTGCACTCTTAACTGTCTCGATGCATATGCCACTACATGACCATGCTGCATCAATACGCATCCTAATCCCTTCTCGAATGCATCGTTGTAGATGACAAATTCTCCCGGGCCCGATGGTAGTGTCGGAGTGGGTGCTGTGGTCAAGCGCTTCTTTAATTCGTCAAAATTGGCTTGATACTCATCTGTCCATACAAACTCCTGATCTTTGCAAGTTAGTCGAGTCATAGGCCCCGCTATTCGAGGGAAATCTTCTATGAACCTTCGGTAATAACCCGCAAGTCTAAGAAAACTTCTCACCTCGGAAGCTGATGTGGGAGCGGGCCATACCTTGACTGTTGTGATCTTCTCCAGATCTACTGATATGCCATCGCCAGTAACGATGTGTCCAAAAAATGATACCTCCTTAAGAAAGAATTCACACTTGCTAAGCTTCGCATAGAGTCGTTCATTCCTCAATGTTTCCAAAACAATCCGTAGATGTTGCTCATGCTCTTCTAGACTCTTGGAGTAAATCAAGATATCATTTATGAAAACGACTACAAGTTTGTCCAAGTACTGGTGAAAGATCTTGTTCATTAAATTCATGAAAACTACGGGAGCGTTGGTCAAACCGAAAGACGTGACCAAGAACTCGTAGTATCCATACCTCGATCGAAAAGCCGTCTTTGCAATGTCTTCCTTCCGAACCTTCAATTGGAGATAGCCCGATCGTAAGTCAATATTGGAGAATACTTTTGCTCCACTCAGTTGATCAAATAGATCGTCTATATGCGACAATGGATACTTGTTCTTCACCATCACTGTATTCAAAGCTCTGTAATCGATGCACATGTGCACTGTCCCGTCTTTCTTAGGCACAAAAAGAACGGGCGCTTCCCATGGTGACATGCTGGCACGAATAAAACCTTTCTCCAACAAGTCATCAATCTGCATCTTCATCTTTACCAACTCCTTGGGTGCCAGACGATATACTCGAGATGAAATAGGCTCGGCTCTAGGAATAAGCTCAATAGAAAACTCAATATCTCGGTCAGGTGGCAGTCCTGACAAATCCTCGAGAAATACATCATTGAACTCAGTGATGACGGGGTGCTGAGGGGTATCCTACATCATCATATGAGTTCCCAATGTGGGTGCATCACAACTCTCTTCTTCTTCCTTAGTGAGCTCAAACTCTATCGTATTCGATGGTCTAAAGATGATACTGCCCCTATGGCAGTCTATAAGAGTGAAATGCTGGCTCAACCAGTCCATTCTGAGAACCACATCGAATGTAGGCGTAGGGAATACAAGGACTCGTGCCTTCATCTCTCTACCACATATCACTACCGGACAAAGTCTACAAACACCACTAACAGATATAACTCCTCCTCCAGTGAGGATTCTAATATTTTAGATAAGGGTGTGAGGGGGATATTGTGTCTAATGACAAAACTAGTAGCTATGAATGAATGAGTGGCTCCAGTGTCAAATAATGTAATGAAGCAACTAAAACCATACCTACTATGACCTCTGCCTCTATCTCTAAATCCTCTACGGCAAGCAAGAATGCCTGCCCATAATTCTGTCCTGGTCCCTGAGCCCTGGCCTTATTGTACTGTACGTCTTGAGAAGACAATGGTGGGCGAGGTGCTCCTGCTACAGGCCATGGTGCTGGAAGTGCTGGGGCTGTAGGCCTCGGGTTCTGCCGTACATGTACTATCGACTGTTGCTCCGGACAGTCCTTGAGAATATACGGGTTGGATCCACATCCAAGCATAGTCCAAGGCGAGTCCTGTAGTTATTTTGAAGATGTCCTTGCTTTCCGCAGTAATGGCAAACGGGCTACTGATAAGGTGAGGACCTCTGCTGGTGCTGTCCTGAGGATCTCCGGATAGGTCCACTCTGTATAGCTCGGGCTGGTATAACTGCTGGTGTCTGACGTCTGGATGTCTGCTGCTGCGCCCTGTGAAGAATCTCCAGAGCACGAGCTTCTTCCATGACAGCTGAATGGGAGACTCGAGACTGTGTAGTCGTATAAGACTTGAGCTCTGGTGCAAGCCCCTGATGGAATCTCCTTGCCTTCTCTAGCTCTATCGGAATCAATCCTGCACCAAATCTACTCAGGCGATTTAATTTCGAGTCATACTCATCAACTGTCATATTTCCTTACTTCAGATGCAGGAACTGGTCATAGAGACTGTCTCGAACATGGATGGGGAAGAATCTCTCATAGAATAGATCATAGAAATGCTTCTAGGTGATCCCAGCGTCTAATCGTCTCTCTTTCGCCTTCTACCAGTGGTGGGCATTATCCTCTAATCGTAGGTCCACTGCTGTCATCCAATCTCGACCTGGCAACTGGGATGCCTTCAGTAGCATCTCCGTACTAATGAGCCATTGTGACACCGCTAGTGGGTTCTCCGTTCCTCTAAAGGCCTTTAGTTTATGTCCGTAAAGTTTTTGATAGAGCCTTCATAAGGATGCAAAGCCGGCGCTGGTACTGGAGGTGGAGGTTGTCACGACCCGCGCCCGCTTTTTGGGATACGAATGCGTATCCAAGCCAGCCTACGCTGCAGTGTCGGTAGTAGAATGCTGTATAGCCACAATGCTCAAAATCATAAATAATGCCCATTCACAAAATTAATTTAATTTACAATATTCACAAGTTTTACATTTACAAAAAAATATAAACTCTTACAAATATTGAAATGATTACAACTCATCCATCTAGCTAATCTCTAGGTTTTCGTCTGCAAGTACACCCGTAACTCCCAATTCTAAGTGAAGCCACAGCTAACCTAAAAAATATTGGTTTCCAGTTACGAATGGAACGAGTACAATTCACTGAATGCAGTTTCAATAAATGAAATGACTATACAACAGAGGTTAGCCCTTAAACATATGATTTGAAAAATAAACACAGAAAGATAAAGTAAAACTAAATAAAAAAATAGTAAATAAATACAAAGATAATACTCACCGACTGACTGAAGTACCTTTGATATGTGATCGGTCTCGGGACAATTACATGACACGGTCTACGATATCTATATTGTATAGTGTACACTGTCTACACTATATAAAGCAATAATGAAATACTGTCTACTCTGTATAAAGCAATAATGAAACACTGTCTATACTATATAAAGCAATAATGAATCACGGTCTACACGGTATACACTGTATAAGGTCAGATAACACATCCTTGGTACTTTACCTCCCCGACACGACAAAATATAACAAACATGAAGGACATAAATCACATATCTATTGGCTAACAATGAGGTATAGTAAAGATCAATACTAAAAACAAATAATAAACTATACTCGCCTGAGGTCCTTTGCTGGTGAAAGCGATAACCCAAACCAGTCAGTGTGCTACAACAGTCTCCGGATGCTAAAACAGACATTACCAATATTTTTAGAATAGTCAAATTAACTAAGATTGCCTGTCCTTAAGTCCAATTCTGGACACAGGAGCAAAACGGTAATTTTGGATAAAAAATGATGTCCGCCGTTGGACCCATTTTGCACTAAAAAGTGTGCTAGAGTCAATAGTCTCTAAAGTCGTCAAGCTACATGTCTACAGATTCGTTTTGATGATATAAAACCAACCATATAACTAGAGTTGGATTCTGGCAGGCCGTGCACAAAATCGCCTATTGAATCGGGTCGTGGGGCTCACAAAACGGCGATCCGACAACTGTCTCAGAATCGGACAAAACTTGGCATACATGACCAGAAAAATGTTATGGTCCTGCTGGCACAAGTTTTGTTTTGATTCGACGAACGTGCACAAAGTAATTAGAAAATTTGCAAAGGGGCCGATACGATGAATTTTGACGGATACACATCAAATTCGTCGTGCACACGCAACCAATTAAAATTTCGTCAAAGCCACACGTTCGCGAAGTTGATACGCACCTTTCGATGCTTTTGGTTCGCGACCACGTTACCCGATTTGGCGGGACGCACGTCGTATCGTGGTTTTTCTAAAGTTTTAATTTAAAAAAAAACTGATTTTATCTCGATTTTTAAACTCTAATTTCTTAGGGTACAGTTGATGAAATCAGGATCTACAAAGAGGTTTTGGAAGCCTTATAGGTTGTCTAAAACCTTGCTCAATAAGTTTCTAAAATTTTACTAAGCGATTGATCGAAATCGATATCCGAACAGGGGTTCTTGGGTTGTTCTAAACTCTGTTCTTGGGACAGGTTTTTCGTCGACTTTGAATCAAATTTTTGGGCTGGTTATTTGGTTACCGATGATTATAATTACTGGGACCGTAAGCTGGTTAGTTTAGCTACTCGTAGGTGTTCGTAGATCAAATTTTGATCAAGTAGATAGCAAGAAAATGGATGACGAACAACGGTACCTGGCTGCGTTCGGGCCTCCCCTGTTCTTGGCTGTACAGATGGCCCTAGCGATGCTCCGGCTACTGGACAGGCGGCGTTGTCGGCTATGGAACGTCAGGGACGGTCGCAGGTGACGGAGGGTTCACTCAGAGGAGAGAATTTGAGGGGTTTTTGAGAAGTGTTTCCAAGAACTCTCTGTCGTTCGCTTGTTCATATATGTGGGGAATAAGAGTCCGGTTCTAATTCGATTACTCAATCGAATATATTAAGTTTTGAATTTGATTCTATCCAGTCACAAGAGAACTCTATCTAGATTAGCATATAATCAATACTCGGAAAGATTGGATTCTATTTGATTTGATTCGATTTATATAAACTCTTATCAAACCAGGCATCAGCGCGGGGAAGGTGATGGGTGAACAGTGCTTCTGCACTGTTCATTCCATTTTCCTTTTCCTTTTCTATTTTTGTTTTTTTTCTCTTTCCTTCGTGTGTATATATATATATATATATATATATATATATATATATATATATATATATATATATATATATATTTAATAGTATATAAACATACTCATATATATATATATATATATATATATATATATATATATATTTTTTATATATATATATATATATATATATATATATAATATATATATATATATATATATATATATATATATATATATATATATTATATATATATATATTTAATAGTATATAAATATACTCATATATATATATATATATATAATATATATATATATATATATATATATATATATATATATATATATATATATATACTAAATCTCCATAAAATCTAAATAAATATTTTTAATAGAATACAATCTATGTACTTGTTTAACAAGGTATTGCATTGTATATTTATATACTAATATATATCTTCACATAGCACGTATATATATATATATATATATATATATATATATATATATATATATATATATATATATATATATATATATATATATATATATATATAGTAAATTTATATTCATTTGAAAATTGTTAAATCTATTAAACACACACAATTTAAATGTCCTAGTTAAATGTCCTCGTTTTCAAAATTTATGTATAGTAAATTTATCTTCACATAGCACGTATATATATTGTCCTAGTTAAATGTCCCAATTCCAAAAATGGTATTTCAAGCAATATTATCACATTTGAAAACTAATATATATATATATATATATAAATAATAAATAGCAAATAATACA
Source organism: Iris pallida (assembly GCA_029216955.1). Classification (NCBI taxonomy): domain Eukaryota; kingdom Viridiplantae; phylum Streptophyta; class Magnoliopsida; order Asparagales; family Iridaceae; genus Iris; species Iris pallida. Next base: position 18,360 of record JANAVB010020783.1, read on the forward strand.
TTAACTGTCCTTTCTAGAAGTTACTCACTAGATTATAAAATAAGCTATGGTTATATACACATCTTTATATCCTTATGGACATCGTTGGTCGCACTACATGACCACATGGACTTGGGCTCGTTTCGGGTCCAGTCCGGACTAGTTGGGTGCAACCAGGTCTTTTACAAGTCAATAAATCTTAATAATAAATAATTAAATCACTTATAGTGGTCATGTCACAACTTGGCCTGGTTTTCTTAGTTAGGACACACTTATGGCTGGGTCTTTCCTGTCAGGGATAAAACACTAGCTAAGGCACACCACTGTACTATTCGTGCCACAGTTTCTAGTTATATTGTACTCCAATTCTTAGCCATGACTAGAGTCATCTACCGTAATAATTAACCAAATAATTATTTATAAAATTCTAAAAATCTCCTTTTAAATCAAATAAATAATAAAAAAATATTTCAAAATTTTTCGGGAAGGAGAGCTACAAATCTACCCACCTCAAAAATAATTTCGTCCTCAAAATTCTGATTCATAACTATTCCTTTAAAATTAAAAAAGAAAGTCTACTATTACCTTAGTCTCCTTAAATTTAATTCCTCAAAAATAGTTGTTTTCCATAAAATATAAAAGAGCAGAACAGTTATCGGAGGACTGGACTTTTACTTCACGTTACAAAATTCGCTTGTACAAAGAAAGTCTAGGGACGAAAACCTAGGTATAGCAATCTAAGTACAATTTTTTATTTTAGATTCTGGGGGTGACGATAGAGGCTCGGAAAAGCGACGGCAACTCTGCCTTACTCCTTGGACGATCGGTATGCAGCCTTGGCTCCAGAAGATTGCTTGGCGTTAAAGAAATGCTCTCTTTGCTCTCTCTCTACTTTTTCTCTCCAAGTATTCTGGTGCTCTCTAATCTCGAAAAAGGGTCCTTCTGTAAGGGAATGGCACCTTGCTATTTATAAGAAGAGAATGCAATCATTAGGGTTTACAATGATTGTCTCTTAAAGTGGCGGCGGCCAATTGATTGATCAATCTGGGCCATTAGTTTTGAGTATGATGAATCTGGGCCGTTAATGTAGATTAGGCCAAATCCTCTCAGTAATTAATGCTGATTGGAATAAATCTCCCTTGTGATGATCTGCTGATGTCTGCGAATCTGAATATATAAGTTTAATTCATTCTTCTGCCACGTGTCCCAGATTATTGGGATTTGACCCAATCTTTGATTGCAGTAAATCTAGAAAATTGATTGACTTTATGACACGTGTCCTGGGAGCCACTGAGGGGATCTGAGCCGTATGAGGATTGAGCCGCATAAGCTCGGCCACGTGTCAAGGCTGTTGGGGAGTGGCCCCCGAACCTTCGAATCACATGATAATCTGGACCGCATGAACGTAGGTGGCCGCATAATGGGCAACTCCTTCGTGTGCCGCATGGATATGATCATCGTGAGTCACATGGGGGAGCGTCTGCTTGAGCTGCATAGGGGGAGCCTCCGCTTGAGCCGCATAGGGCTGTTTCGATCTGGGCCGCATAGGGCAACTTCGGCCTGAGCCGCATGGGGAGTCTCCGCTCGAGCCGCATATGACTGTCCACGTGTCTAGGCTGCGTGGCATTTTTTGGATCTCGGGGGATTGTCTCAGAGATCTCCTTCGTTTCCCCAGGAGTCTGTCATTATGACAGAGTCATAATTATATCTTTGTGTCAGGGCTATCGTCTTGTCAGAGCTGTCAGCCGTCAAGTCAATTAATGCAGTAAGGAAAGAGTTGTTTGTATGCTACGTGTCCTCTTTTCTGAGCCGTATGGAACGTATCGAGCCACATAGTCCCTTGTACCGCATTAATCTCTGAGCCGTATGGGCTTTCTGAGCCGCATGGGGTTTCCTGGCCGCATGGATCTTTCTTTATTATTATTATTTTCTATGCTTCTACAAGATCCCCTTCAAAGTTTTCAATTTTCAAAATTGAAATACTTTGAATAAGAAGCATGGCTGTGTGCAAGCTCTTCTAGCCGTATATGAGGTCCTAGCCGCATAGATGTCTTGGCCGCATGGAAGTTTTAGCCGCATGGATGTTTCAGCCGCATAGATGTTTCAGCCCCATGGGCTTTATGCGACATCAACATTGCCACGTACGGCAATCCTTTTCATTAAATGCTGTTGATTTGCTGTCAGTTATAAAGGATACTTTTCGGTACGGGATCCCAGGAGTTTGGCCTTCATTTTAGGCGGCTCATCTCGATAACTGAAGAGTCGGTCTTCGTGTATGCACGGGAATCGAAATGCCTCACTTTTGTTTATAAATATGGATGAGTTTGGTCGGAGGGATTCCTTTGCTCTCTCCTTCATTCAACTATCTGCTGTCTTTTCTTCCTTATCTTCTTTTTCCAACCGTCGAAGCAAATGGCTCCTAAGTCTTCCAAGGCCGTCTCCGCCGCCGCGAAGGGCAAGAAGGCGGCTTCCTCGTCGGCTGTCGTGCCCGAAGTGCACTCTGATGTTCGCCCTGCTTTCGAGGGTAAAGATTGCTGTTAAATTCCTTGAACCCTGAGAACCCATGGCTCTGTTGCATGATCTATGCACAAGCCTTCGTTTGAACCGCCCCAAGTTTAATGGTGATGGAGCCGCATATGTTGTATGGGCCGCATGACCCTCTCACATCCGAGCCGCATAGGAGATATCCTATGTTTAAGCCGCATGAGAAGGATCTGAGTCGCAGGATTACTTTTGGAAATGAACCGCATGAGAGCTCGTTTGAACGGAGCCACCTATGTTTCTGAAAACTGGACCACATAGCATTTTGCTAAATTGTGCCGCATAAACTCGCCTTCTAGAGAGAACCGCATAAGTCCACCCGAACCGCATAAGCTATCGAACCAGTGTCACATAGAACTCTCAACAGAATTGGGCCACATGAGGCTGTGTTACTCTGAACCGCGTAGGCTCAGCTAAAAGTTGAGCCGCATAAGGCTTCATTGATCTGAGCCGCATAGGCTCGTAGGAATTTTTTTAGGAAGTGATTTTTGTTTTAACCATTTTTGATCCTGTTTCTTTTTTTGTTCTTTTTCAGTAATCCTCCCAACCAACCCGGCAGGAGAACTTCTTGTGGGTTCAGCTCAATTTATCGTTGGCGTGCAGCTCGATGGCTTAGTTCGACATATATCAGATCAGCTTCCCGCCAATGAACCTTTGGAGAGGGTGGATGTCATCAACAACCAGCCTTTCCACTTCCTTTGTACTATGATGAATTTGGGGAGACTGGATGGAGAACATCTGAAACCGGCTTTTCTCTTTGGAGATGCTTTTTCCATTAAGAACTCCCGATTGCTGGATGTTTCTGAGAACTGGGATTTTTCTGTAGACCGGGTGGAGATCCATATCCGTGAGGAGCGGCATTTTCCCCTCTCGTAGTTTAACATGGTACCGTTGGAAGGATAATGGTGGGCTCCCTAACTCCCACCCAATCGGGGATGTTTGTGGAAACATCCACTATAACAGGCGTACGGGTTCAGCATGTGCGGGCAAGGATTCAGTTAGTCGAGTGTGATGGGGCTGCTCCCTGGTACTTTTATAAACGTGACTGGTCCCAACTTCACTTTTACTCGAGTTGATACTTTTCTGAATCAGCTCGCTCACAAGGGGTCTTATCCTGTGGGCAGGTTGTCGCTGCTGAATTGGATAAACCCCATTCCTATATGGGCCAATCTTACCTTATGGATCCTGAGGAACTACGGGGAGTCCCTTCGGGAGATTGACCTTTACTACGCCGTCCGGGGCACCTGTTACGGGTTGCCCATTAACAAGCCTTTGTTCATGGCCCTTTTGGAGCTGTATAACCGGCATACAGGGACTTTATTCGTGCCCGGGGGAGAGTTGGGACTTGCTCTCCATGAAGTGCATGCTATTTCTAAGCTGTCGTGGGGAGCGAGGCCTTTGAAGTATATACCCCGACGAACGAGGAATTCGATGACCTGGATCGACGATTTCCTAGTTTTCGCTGTGTACCGAAACTGCTGTGCCACCATAGCATCTGCCACCAGACTGCTATCAAGAAAGAAAATAGCTCAGAAGGGAACGCCCCCCATACCACGACCTGGGTCGCGTATCTTTTCAAGTTACGTCCTTCCGGCCGGGTTTCGTCTCGAGGTCCTCAAACCCCGGAGGAGGTAAAGGACATGATGTTGAAGGTCAAAAAGTCGAGGTCCACCCATGACAGGTTTGGGAGTCGTAGCGACTCCTTCAGTTATTTCCACTACGGTACCCGGAGATGTCTGAAAAAGCACTCTTGGCCGGGTTCTTGATGATATGGCTACGGAATTGCGTAGTCTCGGGAGGGGCGGGTTCTACTGAAAGGATCAGCCGCCACTTCATTCTTCCGGCTGTGAAGCTGGTCTTCAAAGTCAGACTAGCCCTTATTCCGGCTATGGTGTATAGCATACACCATGGCCTCTGCGCCTTTTCGTCCAAAGTCATTGCTCGTAAGACGCGCTGGACTTTGAACGGATAGAACTGCCATACCACTACCTCATAGGGGGTTATTAATACATTACCGGTCGTCGATGAGGCCAGGAACTGAAGAAGATGTTACTGCTGATGACGCCTTCCTTTTTCGATACCGTCATCAGCCTTGGGAGCACGACACCATGCCAGCCTGTCGGAGGGTTGGCGAGAGTTGACGGGCCCGACTTCTTTATCTCTTCTTAATTTACCGCTAGAGAAGTGAGGGGAGTACATCTTGACGGCGTTGATCCTCCCAACTCTTATTTGAGAAGATGCTTCTTTGGCTGCGCAACATTCGCCCTGCGCACCTGGTATATCATTACCGAAATAACGTATATCTGGAGCCTTATCTGTCCCGTAGATTTTCCCGTTAATTCGTATAGTCAGCTGTTCCTTGATTGCCCTAGCGCTTGCCTGGGCTTTGAGGACAGCGTCCTCGATGGCATCCAGGCTTGGAATTATTACAATACGGTCCATACCCAGGCTAGCTTTTCGGTCCCTGATGCTAAGACGGCAGGGATATTTTTACATGGCGGCCCTTTATCATGTTGCAGCGAGCAAGCCTCCTGTCGACTTTGACATGAATACTAGCGTCATTGCTGGCACGGCTTGGCCGAGAAGCCAGAGGGATCCAAGAAGAGGAAGAGAGGGGCAAACAGGGTTCCTGCGCCGGACTCATATTCCACTGGTGGATGAAGAGGATGATGAGCAAGACGCCGATGACTCATCGCATTCTTCAGACGAGAAAGTGGGGAATCATCCCCCTATTATGTCGGAAGAAAGGGTGGCGGGTCAGCCGCCTACTGGTCCAACGAGGTGGTGGAGGATCAACCACCTGCTATGCCCGCTCCTTCACATAAACGGAGCAGGCGTGTGTATACTGATGATGGCAGATCCCACTCCACGAAGCGCGCTGCGGTAAGACGCCGCAGGCTGTTTATTGATAATGCTGACGCTGCTTCTGAGGTGATTTGAATTGCAGCTACCTTCTCCTTCTTTTTTCCAAACTATGGCCTAATTATTTTCTTTTGCTTTATAGACGTCAGATGAGTTTGCTTCTCAGGACCCAATTGACGAGGTCGATCTGGTCTTGTCCCATTTGGTCAGTGATGTGTACTGCTATCATTTCTGCTAGGGTTCTTCCGAGGCGGCCGAGGAGTCTTACCTTGCTGGGACCTCAACCCAGGGGGATGGGGCTCTACTGCGCCGTCCTGAGACATCTGAACTTCAACAGGATGACACTATCCTGGCTGGCTCCCTTTCAGGGATGACTATGACAGAGAAACCAGTTGAATTCGGCTCGGGAGCCGCGGGTGGGGAAACTACGCCAGCTGCGAACGAGCCGCAGCCTCTATGCTCTTTCCCAGGTAAGATAAGTCTAACCTTAACTTGTGAGGAAGCATGTTTACCTCATCCTATCCTTCGGGTTATGTCGATTAATGGTTTCTTTGGACGTACAGGTCCCACCCTTTATTATCGGTGACGGTCATCGGCGGGACGGACTCCATCGGAGGGGATCTGACGGAAGCACGTGTGCCTCCTTCTTTTCCAACCGATATTGAGGGGCCTCCAGCCGGGTCGAGTTTGGGAACCCAAGTGGCAATACGGCTGGGGCAAGGGATGATGCCTCTTGTACCCTCTTCTGCCAATATAGTTTCGGGGTTAACCTTTCAGCCCTGCCCAGCATCAGGACCTTCGGGCGGCGGAAGAGGAGCTAGCTGCCATTCATGCATTTTCGCACAAAATTTGTTTCCTTGGTGGCGGGACGGCAAGTTCTGAAGCTACTCCTTCGGTACTGCCTGCCACCCTCCCTTTGACGCCGTCCTCTGTCGAGGTTTTGGACGAAGTGTTCCAGGATGTGGTCGACAGTTTCTACCGCCACTTGAAGAGGAGGATCGAGGCAGCTGTGGAAAGGGGGACTACCTTTGCTCTGGCCCGTCAATATGCCGGTGGCCAGATCAATATCCTTAGAACACTCCCTGGTGGAGGGGAACTGGCCGTGCTTCTGGAGCCTAAGCTGTCAGAGGCTGATTGTCTCGTGGCCCAGTTTTACATACTACAAAAAGCTGATTTACCTATGGCAATAAATTAAGAGCGTAATTTCCTCGTTACCGTGGTAGAGAAGGTGATGGTTGCCCGGGAGTCGCTCAAGCCGGCTATATTGAAGGACCGCCGGGATTTGACTCGGTTGTACGATCAATGGAGCCGTCGAACTGAAGATTGTGCGGCTCGAGAAGCGGCTGCCTCCCGCGGGGTAACCGACACCCGGGAGCAGATCCTCGAGCTTCAGAGAAAGCTGGCCTTCTTGGAGTCCGAGCTTGAAGCTGCTTGTACTGAGAAAGGGATTGCCATTCAGGAGGCTGACAAGTTTAGTAGGGCTTCTGCAGATCTAGAACTTGCCCTGAAGAGATAGAGAACGACTGGCAGGTATATATATTTGAATGATGCAGAGCAATTGTCCCAAGAGGCCGTACGCCGAGCTAAAAAGAGGCTTGAGTGGGGGACTGCATTGGTGAAAAACTGCCTCTTGGAGTTGTGTAATGCCGAACAATAGTCGGCTTTTTCTTTATTGTTTCCTTTTTTTTGTGAGGGACATGGTCCCAAAAGATGTAATGCTTTTTTCTTCTTTCAAATAAAGAGTACTTTCGATTATATCCTTCATTTGCATTGCTTGTCGTACTTGTGGTATTATGGTAGTGTTTGCCCCGCATGAGGGACTTGTCTGTGGACCTGTTACCCTTGGCATACCTTGGTTTTAGGTATGGGTAACAAGCTTGATTTGGGGATACTCAGAACGGTTCTGCGAAAATACGGTTGTGAACGTTCCGGGTATCGGGAGGAAGAATGCATGGAGCAGCTGGGCTCCCGGGCATGATGAGGAATGGTAGGCCTGTGCTGAGAACTTCAACTCAGGGTATTTTGTAGGCCTATTATCCTTGGCGTACCCTGGCTTAGGATACAGATAATAGGATGAAAGGGGAACCATCATACTTACTCAGAGGTAATGAGGACATGGCAAGTATGAAGGCTTTGTTTACCGGAATCTTTCTACTCAGAGGTAATGAGGACGTGGTAGGAGTGGACTCAACGGAAGATTTTAGTGGTCAACAGAGGACATTTGTGGACCTACTATCCTTGGCGTACTCCGGTTGTGGGTACGGATAGTAAGTGAAGGGGAATCAACATACTTACTCAGAGGTAATGAGGACATGGCAAGCATGAGGGTTTCTTCGACGGAGCCTTCCCACTCAGAGGTAATGAGGACATGGCAGGAGTGGGCTCAATGAAGGAGGGTACATAGAACTACTCAGAGGTAATGAGGACATAGAAGTTCTACGTAGAGGGGTGATTTGTTTTTGGCAGAATTGAGATGACTTAGAGGTAACATCGACATGGTCGTTTTGGATATTCGTGGATCTGTTACCCTTTTTGTGCACTGGGAGTGCGGGTATTAGATCATGAGGAAGAGCTCCTTTAAAGCGGAAAGTTCAGATGTATGATCATACATAACTTTCCCTCAAAAGAGTGACCGGGATGTAAGTTCAGGGTACCAGCGGGGCATAACTCAACAATCCGGGAAATTTGGAATCAAAATGTAAGTTCAGCGGTACGGAGGGTACATGACTTGATAATCTGGGATTTGGAGGATATGAGTTCAGTGGTACAAAAGGGTACATAACTCGATGTGAAAGTGAGTTCAGCGGTACAAGAGGGTACATGACTCGATAATCTAGAAAATGGTGAATATGAGTTCAGAGGTACCATCGGGTACATGACTTGATGATCTGGATATTGTGGTGGTGAGTTCAGTGGTACCAGCGGGTACATGACTCGATAATCTGGAAAATGGTGAGGGTGAGTTTAGAGATACCAACGGGTACATAACTCGATAAGCTGGAACATTGTGAGGGTGAGTTCATCGGTACCAGCGGGTACATGACTCAATGATCTGGAGAATGTCATTTAGACATAATATTTCTTCAGGAACTTGCCGTTGACGGGCAACATGAGCAAGTCTTCATTTTGTTTTGTGAGGCGGTAAGCTCCATTGGAGAATACAACATCGATGATGAACGACCCTTCCCATTTTGGCTGAAATTTGCCGACAGTTTTATGAGTCATGACCATCGGCCTCCGGACTGCCAGAACGAGTTTACCCACTTGGAATGTTCTGATTTTAACCTTCTTGTTGAAGGCTCCAGAGATGCGTGCTTGTTATAGCTCGATTCGTTGCTGAGCCAAGAAGCAATTTTATCTAAGGCCTCCAACTCTTGCAGCCGACGACGGTAGTTGTCATCCGTCGTCAATTGGTAAGTAAGGGCAACGCGGAGTGAGGGTATCTGAGTCTCTAATGGGAGAACTGCCTCACTCCCATATACCAGGAAGAGTGGTATGTTCCCAGTAGTTGTTCGAACTCTAGTACGGTATGCCCATAAACATTCACCAAGCTTCTCGTTCCAGTCGCGTTTGTTGGAAGAGACAAACTTCTTGAGGAGTCTGATGATTGTTTTGTTGAATGCCTCTGCCAACCCGTTTGCTGCCGGGTTGTACGGTGTCGAAGCAATAATCTGGATGCGATGCTTGTTGCAGAACCGATAGAAGGCATGGCTTGCAAACTGCGGACCATTATCATGGATGATCCTTCGGGGCAGTCCAAAGCGATAGAGGACATGATGCTTGAGGAAGCTGATCATGTTTGGAGTCTTTACTTCTACGAGTGGAATAGCTTCCGCCCATTTGGAGAAGTAATACGTGATCGCGAGTATGAAGCGATGTCCACGGAAGGAAGGTGGAGTAATTGGACAGAATATCCATTCCCTATGCTTCAAATGGCTAAGACGCCACTGTCGGATGTAGAAACTCGGATGGTTGGTAGATGAAGTCCGCGTGGACTTGACAGGCTTTACATTTTCTTGCATAGTCTATTGCATCTGCTACCATCGTGGGCCAGTAGTAGCCCATTCGGTGAAGACGATCTTATAATTTGGGGCCAGGCTGATGGGCCCCGTAGATACCGTGATGGGCTTCGTGTACGACTTTTTGGCTTCTGCATTTGACAGACACCGAAGCAGTAACCCGTCGTAGGATCGCCGATACAGCATTTTTGTCTCTGTATCGTAGAAGAATATGAGAGAGCGCCTTCTGATGGAAGTGGCTTCCTTTGGATTCTCGGGCAGGATGTCATAGACTACGAGTCTATGAATGGTTGTCTCCAGTCTGGTGCTTCATCGATCGTTTGGGCGGAATAACTCACCACGACTTGTATGTTGTTCTTGGGACAGACCAGCTCGTGGCCTATCATGTCAACCGAATGCCGAGTATGGTTTGGAACTGCTAGGGAAGCGGCAAGGCCTGCTAGGGCATCGTCTTCGATGTTCTGTAATCTGGGGACATGTTCGATGAAGAATCCCTTAAATGACGAGATAATGTTGATCGCGATTTGGTGATAGGGGATCATGTCTTCATGGTGGACTTCGTATGAACCCCGGATCTGATTGACGATTAACTACGAATCGCCGTATGCTTCAAGATATTCTACCCCCAACTCTTTTGCAAGTTGGAGGCCAATGACCAAAGCGTTATACTCGACGACATTGTTAGAGCAGGGTTTCGTGAGGGAGTAAGCGCGATTGATCACCAGTCCGGAGGGAGAAATCAACACCATCCCGACTCCAACGCAATGTTGCCCTTGGGTCCAGTTCTCGAAGAACCGTCGAAGAACATTCGCCATATATCATCGTGGGAGGCCACATGCGAGTCGGCGACCTCATCTGGAATTCCTTTATATATTGTGGATGACTCCGAGCTTGGGTGGGCTGCTAGAAAGTCGGCCAGAGCTTGACCTCTAACAGCCTTTTGCGGGACAAAGACCATATGATAAGGAGACAACAATATTGCCCATGTAGCAAGGCGGGAGCTGAGTGCCCCTGGTTTAGTCATGAGGACTCTGAGAGGGTTGACTTGTGAGATCACATGTATCGTTTGTCCTGTGACATAGTGCCGCGTCTTTTGAATGGCGAACACCAGGGCGAGGTATTCCTTCTCCACAGCAGTATATCTGTTCTCTGGCCCGATCATCACTCGGCTGAGGTAATATATAGCTTGTTCATGGCCTGTGTCGTTATTTGCGCCAGCAAAGCGCCCAGGCAATGCTCCATTGCTCGTACATATAGCAAGAATGGTTTTCCAGCAACTGGGGCCACCAGGACTGGAGGGTTTGACAAATATTCTTTGATGCTGTCGAAGGCACGTTGGCACTCTTCATCCCATACGAACGAGACACCTTTCTTCATGAGATGAGTGAATGGACGACATCGCACGGAGAGGTTAAAGATGAACCTCCGGATGTAAGCTAGCCTCCCTTGAAGGCCTCTGAGTTCGCAGAGATTTCTCGGGGACCTATCTCCATAATTGCCTTCGTCTTCTCTGGATTGACATGAATTCCCTGGGCTATAATAATAAAACCCAGAATTTGCCGCTGGATACGCCCAAGAAGGATTTTATGGGATTCAACTTCAGGTTGTATGCTCGTATTAGGTCGAATACCATTCTTAAATCCTGTAGATGGTCTTCCTTATAGCGACTCTTGACAACGATGTCATCAACTTAGCACTCTACAGTCTTGCGTAAGTGTCTCTGAAGATGATGTTCATGGCACTTTGATATGTGGTGCCATCATTCTTTAAACCGAAAGGCATGACTGTGTAGCAGTACGTGCCAATTGGTGTTCGGAATGATGTGTGCTTTTCGTCGTCAAGAGACAACTTGATTGGTTGTACCCCGAGAAACCATACATGAATGACATACGTTCGAAGTCGCATGTGTTGTCAATCATGATGTCTGTGATAGGGAGGGGAATTCATCTTTGGGACATACCTCGTTCAGATTGCGAAAGTCGATGCAGATTTGAATCTTTCCATTCTTCTTGAGGACCGGTACTATTGGCGACCCAGTCAGGATGTTGTTCCTCACGAATGAAACCACTGGCTATCAGTTTATTGACTTCGACTTCGATTGCATCTATGATGCCTGGGCGAAAATGTCGTTGTTGCTGTTTGACCGATTTTGCATCTGGCCGAATGTTGAGCTTGTGAAGGGCAACTTCGGGTTTAGTCCTGGCATGTCTTCATAGCTCTATGCGAACACATTATATATTCTTTGACAAGTTCCAGTAGCGATTCTTACTCTTCGTCTGTTAGGCTTTTGCTGACAAGATTGGTTTTGGAGAAGATTCGTTGCCGAGGTTGACCTGTATAACTTGTTTCAGTAGGAGGTTCCTTCTGTTCGAACCGCTACCCTAGTGTATCTAACTGTTGGGCCCACGGCTCTAGCTCGAGGATTTAGGTATGTCCTCATCCTCCTCGTAAGCGTCGGCGAACGCCAAATTGACTGACATGACTTGTCTGAATACGTCTCCGATGCTGGTATCTGAATCAGAAGTTGGTGACCCGGTCGAATGTGAATGCCAGTCGCATTCTTCATATGAACTCTCGGGGGTCGTTGTGGGCGTGACATACCCTAATCCACATCGGGTCTTGTTGTAGTAGTCCCGTGGTTTGCCAACCGGGACTGGGGGTTTAAAAGGTAGTCGTCGACCGGTGTCGTAGTTCAAGCTTGGCGTAGTCTCCATATTATATCCCTGTTTTTGCATGAGGTATTTGGATTGGGGACTATAAAGATACAGAGGCAATCTCTCGGCATCTGATTCATGATCGACCTTCTCTATGGTGATGGGCTGTGGATCATCCTTCCGGCCAAAGATGATTGGATGGTCCCCTCCTTCGACTATGCAGTAAGCATCTTCCACTGGAGTAAGCTGGTTTGTGATATAAACATTTGTCACCTGTGTGTAGGTGAGTGCCTATACCGTGTTCCATAGCGTACATTGTACAAAGCTTATTAAGCTCGAGGTAGTTCAAAGATAGCCCTTTATTGATGAAGTAAGGTATCTTTTCTAGCGAGATTACATCATCCGCGAAGGGAACATCAGTGTAGGCAGCCACATACTTGGCCAGCTCCGGTTCTTCTTCGGTCACCCCCTGTATAAATAAAGACTGAGAGGATAACCTGGGCAGCTTAATTGTCAGGGGTTCCGTGGGTGGAGCCGAGCGTGGAGTTGCTAGAAAACTAGCGTCCCCCAGTTTGGTACTCGATGCTGGACGGAGAGTAGTTGGTTCGCTAGAAGCCCCAGACTTTGCATCGGGGTGACAATTATTCTTGGAAAAATGTATCGTCATTGGCCTGTCAGAGGGGTTGAGCTTCCCTGCTTGTGGTGGGCTGACCCTCGGTAGCTTGATTGTTAGTGGCTCTGTTGTGGGTCTTGGCGCTTGGCCGAACCTTGGTAGCCGGATCACCATTCGCCCTTCTTGTGTCGAGAGGCTGATCGCATCCTTACGCAGGGCAGCCGTAAGGGGTACAGACCTACCAGGTTTGTGAGCTTGAAGGTGGATTATCAGAGGTTCTTCTGATCTTGAGGCCATCTCAGTTTGAGTTTGTACATCTTCCTCCAGGTGCCTCTTTGATTTCTCGTATAGGCAGGAATTCGAGTACTAGGATTCGACCCATTTGAAGGATCGATGTCGGCAAATTCTGTCCTCACAAAGCCGTATTTGTCGACATATTTGAAGCATTGATACTGCGTGGACGGTACGATCATGTAATCATGTATCCAGGGTGTCCCAAGAGGAT
>JANAVB010020784.1:0-43699 GCA_029216955.1 Iris pallida
CCAGCACTAGAGCACCGGATCCCATCAGAACTCCGAAGTTAAGCGTGTTTGGCGAGAGTAGTACTAGGATGGGTGACCTCCTGGAAGTCCTCGTGTTGCATCCCTTTTTTGACGTACCGGTTTCGTATCGAATAGTATTTCTTTCCTTCTTCTTTTTTTTTCCCCTCCGTCGTTTGTTTCGTAGATGGACGGCACACGAAGATGGCACCGCACGGGAATCGTGGAGGAGAAGAACAGAGAACGTGGGGCCCGCAAGCGGCTTTCGATCGTCGGAAGGAGGTTTTGGGGATAATAGATTAGAAAACATAAGGTGACGGGTGCGATCATACCAGCACTAGAGCACCGGATCCCATCAGAACTCCGAAGTTAAGCGTGCTTGGGCGAGAGTAGTACTAGGATGGGTGACGTTTCTGGGAAGTCCTCGTGTTGCATCCCTTTTTTTGACGTTCCGGTTTCGATCGAATAGTATTTCTTTTCCTTCTTCTTTTTTTTTCCCTCCGTCGGTTGTTTCGTAGATGGACGGCACACGAAGATGGCACCGCACGGGAGAATCGTGAGAGGAGAAGAACAGAGAACGTGGGGCCCGTAAGCGCTTTCGATCGATCGGAGAGGAGGGTTTGGGGATAAATAGATTAGAAAACATAGGAAGACGGGTGCGATCATACCAGCACTAGAGCACCGATCCCATCAAACTCTGAAGTTAAGCTGCTTGGGCGAGAGTATACTAGATGGTTGACCTCCTGGGAAGTCCTCGTGTTGTATCCCTTTTTTGATGTACCTTTCGGATCGAATAGTATTTCTTTCCTTCTTTTTTTTTCCCTCCGTCGGCTGTTTCGTAATGGACGGCACACGAAGATGGCACCGCACAAGAGAATCGTGAAGAGGAGAAGACAGGAGAGCGTGGGGCCCGCAAAGCGCTTTCGATCGATCGGAGAGGACGTTTTTGGGGATAAATAGATTAGAAACATAAGGTAGACGTTGCGATCATACCAGCACTAGAGCACCGGATCCCATCAGAACTTCGAAGTTAAGCGTGCTTGGGCGAGAGTAGTACTAGGATGGGTGACCTCCTGGGAAGTCCTCGTGTTGCATCCCTTTTTTGACGTACCGGTTTCGGATCGAATAGTATTTCTTTCCTTCTTCTTTTTTTTTCCCCTCCGTCGGTTGTTTCGTAGATGGACGGCACACGAAGATGGCACCGCACGGGAAGAATCGTGAGAGGAGAAGAACAGGAGAACGTGGGGCCCGCAAGCGGCTTTCGATCGATCGGAGAGGAGGGTTTTGGGGATAAATAGATTAGAAAACATAAGGTAGACGGGTGCGATCATACCAGCACTAGAGCACCGGATCCCATCAGAACTCCGAAGTTAAGCGTGCTTGGGCGAGAGTAGTACTAGGATGGGTGACCTCCTGGGAAGTCCTCGTGTTGCATCCCTTTTTGACGTACCGGTTTCGGATCGAATAGTATTTCTTTCCTTCTTCTTTTTTTTTCCCCTCCGTCGGTTGTTTCGTAGATGGACGGCACACGAAGATGGCACCGCACGGGGAAGAATCGTGAGAGGAGAAGAAGACGAGAACGTGGGGCCCGCAAGCGGCTTTCGATCGATCGGAGAGGAGGGTTTTGGGGATAAATAGATTAGAAAACATAAGGCAGACGGGTGCGATCATACCAGCACTAGAGCACCGGGTCCCATCAGAACTTCGAAGTTAAGCGTGCTTGGGCGAGCTTAGTACTAGGATGGGTGACCTCCTTGGAAGTCCTCGTGTTGCATCCCTTTTTTGACGTACCGGTTTCGGATCGAATAGTATTTCTTTCCTTCTTCTTTTTTTCCCCCTCCGTCGGTTGTTTCCTAGATGGACGGCACACGAAGATGGCACCGCACGGGGAAGAATCGTGAGAGGAGAAGAACAGGAGAACGTGGGGCCCGCAAGCGGCTTTCGATCGATCGGAGAGGAGGGTTTTGGGGATAAATAGATTAGAAAACATAAGGTAGACGGGTGCGATCATACCAGCACTAGAGCACCGGATCCCATAAGAACTCCGAAGATAAGCGTGCTTGGGCGAGAGTAGTACTAGGATGGGTGACCTCCTGGGAAGTCCTCGTGTTGCATCCCTTTTTTGACGTACCGGTTTCGGATCGAATAGTATTTCTTTCCTTCTTCTTTTTTTCCCCTCCGTCGGTTGTTTCGTAGATGGACGGCACACGAAGATGGCACCGTACGGGGAAGAATCGTGAGAGGAGAAGAACAGGAGAACGTGGGGCCCGCAAGCGACTTTCGATCGATCGGAGAGGACGATTTTGGGGATAAATAGATTAGAAAACATAAGGTAGACGGGTGCGATCATACCAGCACTAGAGCACCGGATCCCATAAGAACTCCGAAGATAAGCGTGCTTGGGCGAGAGTAGTACTAGGATGGGTGACTGTAGTGCCCCGTTCCGCTCAGTCAATCGGAGGAATCGAAACGCCGACGGCGTTCGGCCTTAGCCTTGCAACGGCTGCTGGAAGACATCACTTGGTCAAGGCGACCGCTCGCTCAGGTGGGGTAGTTTCGGTGAACTCTCCTCATCTTTGCCTTCACATAATAAATCGTGTTTTCAACTTGCGCAAGTTAGGCTTGATAAATAAAAGCTACGCATCCACATAGCTAAGGGAATAATCCCGACGAGTTGAAATGAGTTAGAACATGGAAAAAGGTCCAACAGTCAGCTTAGAGTTGGTGTACGGCGTGCTTTAAAAATGACACTCGGTCCTTCGTCCCGTGGCTTGGGAGAAGGAATGTTGGTCTTCGGTGCAAAAGCTAAGAATTAGCCTAAGTTATAGGCGTCGCCCACATGAACGCTTGATGAGGCGTGCACGGTCCCATTGTGCAAGGCTTGGCATAGCCTTTGCTCGTCCCTCGGGTTAAGTCGTAGGCTTTGAGTAAGTTAGGCAAAGTTATGCCGGTCGACCTAAGTCGTTCCAAGTGCCGTCCCGCTCATTCTGCGGTTGTCAAGTTAAGTAGTCCCTCGATCTCAAGACCCGTCGACTTGGGCAGGAGTATCACGTAGAGCACGATTGGCTTAAGTCACGATGCACGGGCTTAGTGTCTCAGGCAAGGACTATGATTCAATGTGAGTTTTAAGAAAGGGATATCAAATAGGCATTTATGAGTTGAACCAAATAATAGGGTAACAAGGAAGGAAATGCTCGCGACCGTGGGTCGTCGAGGGGTCTCAAGGAAAGAATGCTCGCGACCGTGGGTCGTCGAGGGGTCTCAAGGATAGAGGTCTTGGTTTTGGTAAAGGAATGACTGTGTGAGACGTCAGTTTGTGTCGAATCTTGCATGGTCATTTGACAACTTGTCGACAAGGGCGATGAACCCTCGAGCGGTAACCCCTGGGCCATGGGGGCCGACTCGGCCTAGGAGGGAACAGGGTATAGTCGTGCGTAAGGTTTTGGCACAGGTTAAGCGGGGACTTGCGACGGGGCTAGCTACTTGCGTCGAAAGGATCCCGATTAACAAAACTATACGTCAAGGTACAGCTTGTGATGCTGGTGGCCAAGTTCATATAGATGTCGGCAAATAGCGGCTAACCGCATATATGCCTTTGGATTGAGTTGAGCTGAAGGAGTGTACAGTTAGAACACAAAGTTTGGGCCTAAGATTAGGTTTTAACATAGGCGTCGTGCTTCGGCACGAGATATGGCATCAAGTCTTGAGTTGTAGGCATATAAGTTCCTTAAGTTGGTTGAGTTGTTTGAGTTAAGTTGGGAAACCGCCGCAAGGCAAAGTGGGTCGACATAAGTTCAAAAGTCTTGATTGGGTCAGTTGGTGGTCAAAGTAGCAAGGGCCGCGAGGCGGCGATATGGTTAAGTCTTATTGAATTGCGAGGCACGGCCTCAGCAAGGGTTTGTAGCACGGTCACACAGAAGAGGGGGCTTCATCGCGTAGTTGCGTCTCTGATTTAAGCCATAAGGCAAACACGACTCGATAGGCTAACGTTGTTGGCACGAGAAGGGTCTTGAGGCAAGATATGAGTCGACATTATTGTGCAAGCACGGGATGGTCTAAAGACACAGAATAGCCAAGGTGTCGGTCCTAAAACTGATCATAAGGCAAGACTAGAAAGACAATTGATAAAAAGGGACTATGTTGCACAAGTAAAATAACGTGCGGGTTTTGTATGGGTGGGCGAGGAGCTCACTCCACCAGTACAGTGGTACTGACACCCACATAGTTTACATGTGCAGGCACAGGTAGAAGCGCGTGGCGCGGAGCTCGCTTGGATGCGTCGAGGCACGAAGTTCCTTGGCGATTCGAAGCGTACGGCCGCATGGAGGAAAGACTTATACAGGACATAATTTATGGACATCGCCTTCCGAAGCTTCCGCTGGCTCAAGCAATTGTATTGAGAGATGAGAGAGAGCAGAGTGAACTTGTAAATGTGAGGAGAGTGAGGTTGAGTGATTGTAATTTGGCCTTGCGCCCACAAATGTAACCTTGTATTCAATATCAATAAAGAGTTTCTTTTGAATGACTTATGTTCATGTGTTTGCTTCAAATTCCGCTGCCATTATTCAATGTCTCTGCTCGGGACTTCTGCGCGACGACCCCGTCGCAGCCGCTGAAATCGGCCGTTATGGAACCCGCCTTGCACGAGCGCAATCTAGGCTCGTGCGACATCACGCCTTAGCGAGGACGATCGCTCCTACGGGAGCGGGGCGTGACATAATGGTATCAGAGCTCGGACGTCAGTTTGTGCGATCATACCAGCACTAGAGCACCGGATCCCATAAGAACTTCGAAGATAAGCGTGCTTGGGCGAGAGTAGTACTAGGATGGGTGACCTCCTGGGAAGTCCTCGTGTTGCATCCCTTTTTTGACGTACCGGTTTCGGATCGAATAGTATTTCTTTCCTTCTTCTTTTTTTTTTCCCCTCCGTCGGTTGTTTCGTAGATGGACGGCATACGAAGATGGCACCGCACGGGGAAGAATCGTGAGAGGAGAAGAACAAGAGAACGTGGGGCCCGCAAGCGGCTTTCGATCGATCGGAGAGGAGGGTTTTAGGGATAAATAGATTAGAAAACATAAGGTAGACGGGTGCGATCATACCAGCACTAGAGCATCGGATCCCATCAGAACTCCGAAGTTAAGCGTGCTTGGGCGAGAGTAGTACTAGGATGGGTGACCTCCTGGGAAGTCCTCGTGTTGCATCCCTTTTTTGACGTACCGGTTTCGGATCGAATAGTATTTCTTTCCTTCTTCTTTTTTTTTCCCCTCCGTCGGTTGTTTCGTAGATGGACGGCACACGAAGATGGCACCGCACGGGGAAGAATCGTGAGAGGAGAAGAACAGGAGAACGTGGGGCCCGCAAGCGACTTTCGATCGATCGGAGAGGAGGGTTTTGGGGATAAATAGATAAGAAAACATAAGGTAGACGGGTGCGATCATACCAGCACTAGAGCACTGGATCCCATCAGTACTTCGAAGTTAAGCGTGCTTGGCCGAGAGTAGTACTAGGATGGGTGACCTCCTGGGAAGTCCTCGTGTTGCATCCCTTTTTTGACGTACCGGTTTCGGATCGAATAGTATTTCTTTCCTTCTTTTTTTTTTCCCCTCCGTCGGTTGTTTCGTAGATGGACGGCACACGAAGATGGCACCGCACGGGGAAGAATCGTGAGAGGAGAAGAACAGGAGAACGTGGAGCCCGCAAGCGGCTTTCGATCGATCGGAGAGGAGGGTTTTGGGGATAAATAGATTAGAAAACATAAGGTAGACGGGTGCGATCATACCAGCACTAGAGCACCGGATCCCATCATAACTCCGAAGTTAAGCGTGCTTGGGCGAGAGTAGTACTAGGATGGGTTGTAAGCCCCCTGAATTTCAGGGTTTATTTTTATTTTTTCTGAATGAATTGTTATCGATAAATATTTTATTTTATTTATTTAATTGTTTAGATCATTAATGTACCTTTCCATGTCTTTGACTTCTGGAGCGTCAGGGATGCCAATCTCTGGAAACTCTCTTCATGGGTTTTGAAGTAGACAAGATTATCTTCCTGTTGATATATCGAGTCCCACTTGAACTCTTTCCCTTGTGCTCTTTTTGTATCGCGCAAGTTCGGGTCAACTTAGACCAATTAATCGTTGAATATTATTCCCACTTTTATTTTTGATCATCGTTTGCACGTTACCGTTGCTTTTAATTCAGGAGCACCAGACCAGTCATTTTCTTGGAACCAACTTCTCATGAATGATCTACTCGAGACGCTCTCCACCCATGACCTTCGTGTCCCACTCAGACACTCCATTTTGTGCTCCATTTTCTTCGCACAACTTCCGGGTCAATTTAGGCCGATTTATTTTCGACCGAAAACCTGATTTAAATTCTAATTTAATTTCAGGACCCGACATCGACCCAACATGTCAACCCGAAGTATGGACGTGGCCCATACGAAGCCTACTACCCACATGAAACTCGTGTCCCATTTATTGGAGTCCCCGTATATTATTTATTTACCCGTGTTCATAAATACGTATTTAATTCAATTATTGCACTCTGTCCGATTTTGACCCGACCCGGTTCGACCGAACCCGAGCCCAAGCTCCAGGTTGCCCTCTCATGACTGCCCAAATACCCCACAAGATTTACCTATTTTTCCTATTTCAAAAATATTTCTTTCTCTCTCTATTTATTAAATATCTCATGTGTATATATACACATATATATATATATATCTAATTCTCTCTCCCATTAATACATAAACACACACCTCACCCCCTCCCCCCTATTCCTGGCCGAACACCTCTCTCTCTCTATATTTTCACTCTCCCTCTCTCTAAATATCTCTCTCATTCTTTCTCTCTCTCTCTCTTTCTATAAACATATATATATATATATATATATATATATATATATATATATATATATATATATATATATATATATATATACATATATAACTCTCTCCCTCTCTCTCTCTTTAACACCTACACCTACACCCCCCATCCCCATCACCAGCTCACACCCCCCCCCTTTGGACCGACATCACCTCCCTCTCTCTCTTTTCAAATATCCACTCTCTCTCTCTCTCTCTCACTCTCTATTATTACACACACACATACATGCATCTCTCTCTCCCTCTTTCATCACACATACAAACACACACACCCCTACACCACCACAGCCGACCCCCTCTTCCTCCCCTGGCCGAACACCCCACCACCAGCCACCACCCTCTCCTCCATCTCCTCCTCCATACTCCCTCACCATCATCAACTTCATTATCATCATCACCATCATAAACACCACCACCTTCACCATCATCTTCCCACAACGCCACCACCACCACCACGCAGCCCCTCCCCGCCGTACCCCGGCGACACGCCGCCGCAGCCGCCGCCCCGCGCCGTCGCAGCGCACCAGCGCACAGCCGCAGCAGCACGGCGCCAGGCCGCGCGCGCGCTGGCAGCGCTGGCCGTGCCGTCGCCGGCCACCGTGGCTCCGACGACCCCCCCCCACGGGTGCGCCCCACTCCGGCGACCTCCCCCAGGCCACCGCCCGCTTCCCCGACGCGACGCATGGGCGATCCGTGCATTTATGTCGAAATCCCGTCGACGCGCGCGAGTTTAGAATTTCAGAATTCGCGTCCCGTCGCAGCAACTTCGCACAGATTTTCTGGTCAATCCGACCGTTGGATCGGCGATCTTCTTGCTCCTTCGCAATCTCGGTATATCCCTCTTCACCCCTGTCAAATTTCACCCGTTAATTTCGTCGTTTGATACCCCAAAACTGGCCACCAAGTTGACGTTTTAAATTGAACTGTTTTTGGACAGTTTCGTGGAGCCGACTTCGTCAGCTCGTAACTTCGCCGTCGCAGCTCCGTTTTGCGCACCGTCAGTTCCGGTGCACAGCTGGTATAACCATCTTCCTGTCTCCTTTAGATTTCGTTTCATTTTAAGCACGTTTGGTCGGTCGAATTCGACGCCAAAGTTGGCCGTCCGAATTCTTTAATTTGCACTTGTAAAATTCCATTTTTGAACCCGAGACTCCGGATTCAATTTCTGACACCACCAGTAGACTCGTGGCGTCGTTCTGGCTTGTTTTCATATAAAATTTGCTTGATTTGGAGAACGTGGGCCCTGGCACGCATTTCGGTGCAAAGCGGGTCCCACTTTTCAAGTCAACGGGTCACTTTGAGTTCGGCTCATCGGAATCCCATTCCGGATATACCGTTGAGTTCGTATCGTCATTCTGGACTCGTTGACATATAATTTGCTGAGTTTTGAAGACATTTGCTCCGGCACGCATTTCCGTGCAAACCGGATACCAAGTGTCGCGTTAACGTATCATTTTGAGATCGGCACATCGGAATTCCATTTTGGACATACCGTTGGGTTCGTATCATCATTCTGGATTCGTGGACATATAATTTGCTAGGTTTTGTAGACTTCTATCCCAACACGTTTTTCGGTGCAAAGTGTGTCCAACGGCGGACATCATTTTGACCCGAAATTACCGTTTTGCCCCTGTGTCCAAATTGGACTTATGGGTAGGCTATCCTAGCTGATTTGACCGATCTGGACACGTTGGTGATATCTATTTTATCATCCGACAGCATCTGTAGATTTTGATTATGTATTATCTTTAATTTATAATTAATTATTTTTCTAAATATTGTTACTTTCTGGTTTTGAATTTTTATATATATTTTAATTGCTGTAAAAATCTTGGAAAAATGGTATTTAAATATTATGTTAATTTAGCTAATTTATTATAATTTTTCTAGCATTTATTAAGTGCTTTTGGTATTTTATAAAAATAGGAAAACAGAACTCATTTTTAGTATATTTATGTTTGCTGATTTTTAATAAATATTTATGAAGGTTTATAAATTCCAGAAAAATTAGTATAAATTTCTATAATTAACAAGGATTATATTTAAGCTTTTTGTCTATCTCTAAAATTATCGGAACATAGTGTACAGTAGATTTAATTATTGAATAATTACGACTTGTAACTTTTTATGTTGTTTTGTGTTTTAGTCGTATTGGACCTCACCCCGCGCTAGTGTAAAGACCCTAGAGAGTTAGTTTGTGTATAGTGGCACTTCACATTAGACTTTTATGCTAGGTCCCCACTTGGCTAGTGTCCAGTTAGGAGTCGTGTCTCACCACTAGTATATTATTGAACATAGCTTAGAACTGAGTTTGTGTATCATTATTGACAGGACACCGGACATCTATAGCTTCGTACTAGCATTCTTGCTTTGCTCGAGGCAAGTACATCTACACACTCATTTACTGTCTTTTAATGCTAGAACATGTATTAACCCTGTTAAAATATTAATTCTTGAGGTAGCAAGCTATATCTTCACATGTTACATTAAAATGGTCCCTACCATGCTTAGGACAGTTATCATATCTTCACATGCTTCTTACTGGTTCTCAGCACATGTTTCACTATGCTTTATACGGCTCTGAGTATTCACATGTTATGTACTGCTCCCAGTACCTGTCATGCTTATACCGCTCCCGGTATCTTTCACATGCTTTTACTGTTCTCGTATCTCTTACATGTTTAGAATATGGGTTATGGGGAAACTAGTAGCTGAGTACGTGATCATGCCCCCATTATCGTACCGAGCAAAGTTCATTCTATATGATACTGCGCCGTAGGCCATTATCCCGCATTTCTGTACGGATGTACACCTATGCTTGTGCACTTGTACGTATGTACATTTTATTTACATTGTGCCTCGGTACATTGTACATCTATTGACCGATCACGTACCTGCTACAGTTTTAAACATTACATATACATCTGTCTTTATGACATATGTATCCTTGCCATGATAGATTATGAGATATACCATGATTCCAGATATGCCATGTTCCCTGCGTTACTATGATATTGTGATCCCAGTTGTACCATGAGGCCATGTTTCTAGTATTTCCTGTTTTATAGACTCATCAGACCATGTTTCTTATTGTACATCTCTTTCATTATATGTTCAGTACTTTAGTTGTAGAGGTTGTACTTGCTCCCGTCCTGACAGGATAACGTTGTAGGTATACTTTCCAAGGAGGAAATGCTATGTGTTACATATTATGGTACTGCATTCAGGACCTGGCCTTAGCTCCAGAAGAGGCCCCAGCGGGGAACCTTGCTTAGTTATTTTTCTTATGTTTTGAGACTGAGACTTTGGTATGTTCTTACATTTGGATACTGGACTTTGTCTCCAGTTAGATACTTTGGTTATGTATTATTAAGTCTGTGCCTATGTTACCTTCGCTTATAGATGCTGTGTTATGATGAACATTTAAATGTGATTTTAGAACTGTTAGTAGCTTATATCATTTATTGTCTATTCTTAGAACAGCTTACTGCGCTTTAACCAAGCGTAGGCTGGACATGGCTCGGCCCGGCCCAACAATTTGGGTATCGGGTCGTGACATGGGTGACCTCCTGAGAACTCCTCGTGTTGCATCCCTTTTTTGACATACCGGTTTCGGATCGAATAGTATTTCTTTCCTTCTTCTTTTTTTTTTCCCCTCCGTCGGTTGTTTCGTAGATGGACGGCACACGAAGATGGCACCGCACGGGGAAGAGTCGTGAGAGGAGAAGAACAGGAGAACGTGGGGCCCGCAAGCGGCTTTCGATCGATCGGAGAGGACGGTTTTGGGGATAAATAGATTAGAAAACATAAGGTAGACGGGTGCGATCATACCAGCACTAGAGCACCGGATCCATCAGAACTCCGAAGTTAAGCGTGCTTGGGCGAGAGTAGTACTAGGATGGGTGACCTCCTGGGAAGTCCTCGTGTTGCATCCCTTTTTTGACGTACCGGTTTCGGATCGAATAGTATTTCTTTCCTTCTTCTTTTTTTTTCCCCCTCCGTCGGTTGTTTCGTAGATGGACGGCACACGAAGATGGCACCGCACGGGGAAGAATCGTGAGAGGAGAAGAACAGGAGAACGTGGGGCCCGCAAGCGACTTTCGATCGATCGGAGAGGAGGGTTTTGGGGATAAATAGATTAGAAAACATAAGGTAGACGGGTGCGATTATACCAGCACTAGAGCACCGGATCCCATCAGAACTTCGAAGTTAAGCGTGCTTGGGCGAGAGTAGTACTAGGATGGGTGACCTCCTGGGAAGTCCGCGTGTTGCATCCCTTTTTTGACGTACCGGTTTCGGATCGAATAGTATTTCTTTCCTTCTTCTTTTTTTTTCCCCTCCGCCGGTTGTTTCGTAGATGGACGGCACACGAAGATGGCACCGCACGGGGAAGAATCGTGAGAGGAGAAGAACAGGAGAACGTGGGGCCCGCAAGCGGCTTTCGATCGATCGGAGAGGACGGTTTTGGGGATAAATATATTAGAAAACATAAGGTAGATGGGTGCGATCATACCAGCACTAGAGCATCGGATCCCATCAGAACTCCGAAGTTAAGCGTGCTTGGGCGAGAGCAGTACTAGGATGGGTGACCTCCTGGGAAGTCCTCGTGTTGCATCCCTTTTTGACGTACCGGTTTCGGATCGAATAGTATTTCTTTCCTTCTTTTTTTTTCCCCTCCGTCGGTTGTTTCGTAGATGGACGGCACACGAAGATGGCACCGCACGGGGAAGAATCATGAGAGAAGAAGAACAGGAGAACGTGGGGCCCGCAAGCGACTTTCGATCGATCGGAGAGGAGGGTTTTGGGGAAGTCCTCGTGTTGCATCCCTTTTTTGACGTACCGGTTTCGGATCGAATAGTATTTCTTTCCTTCTTCTTTTTTTTCCCCCTCCGTCGGTTGTTTCGTAGATGGACGGCACACGAAGATGGCACCGCACGGGGAAGAATCGTGAGAGGAGAAGAACAGGAGAACGTGGGACCCGCAAGCGGCTTTCGATCGATCGGAGAGGAGGGTTTTGGGGATAAATAGATTAGAAAACATAAGGTAGACGGGTGCGATCATACCAGCACTAGAGCACCGGATCCCATCAGAACTCCGAAGTTAAGCGTGCTTGGGCGAGAGTAGTACTAGGATGGGTGACCTCCTGGGAAGTCCTCGTGTTGCATCCCTTTTTTGACGTACCGGTTTCGGATCGAATAGTATTTCTTTCCTTCTTTTTTTTTCCCCTCCGTCGGTTGTTTCGTAGATGGACGGCACACGAAGATGGCACCGCACGGGGAAGAATCGTGAGAGAAGAAGAACAGGAGAACGTGGGGCCCGCAAGCGACTTTCGATCGATCGGAGAGGAGGGTTTTGGGGATAAATAGATTAGAAAACATAAGGTAGACGGGTGCGGTCATACCAGCACTAGAGCACCGGATCCCATCATAACTTCGAAGTTAAGCGTGCTTGGGCGAGAGTAGTACTAGGATGGGTGACCTCCTGGGAAGTTCTCGTGTTGCATCCCTTTTTTGACGTACCGGTTTCGGATCGAATAGTATTTCTTTCCTTCTTTTTTTTTTCCCCTCCGTCGGTTGTTTCATAGATGGACGGCACACGAAGATGGCACCGCACGGGGAAGAATCGTGAGAGAAGAAGAACAGGAGAACGTGGGGCCCGCAAGCGACTTTCGATCGATCGGAGAGGAGGGTTTTGGGGAAGTCCTCGTGTTGCATCCCTTTTTTGACGTACCGGTTTCGGATCGAATAGTATTTCTTTCCTTCTTCTTTTTTTTTTCCCCCTCCGTCGGTTGTTTCGTAGATGGACGACACACGAAGATGGCACCGCACGGGGAAGAATCGTGAGAGGAGAAGAACAGGAGAACGTGGGGCCCGCAAGCGGCTTTCGATCGATCGGAGAGGAGGGTTTTGGGGATAAATAGATTAGAAAACATAAGGTAGACGGGTGCGATCATACCAGCACTAGAGCACCGGATCCCATCAGAACTCCGAAGTTAAGCGTGCTTGGGCGAGAGTAGTACTTGGATGGGTGACCTCCTGGGAAGTCCTCGTGTTGCATCCCTTTTTTGACGTACCGGTTTCGGATCGAATAGTATTTCTTTCCTTCTTCTTTTTTCCCCTCCGTCGGTTGTTTCGTAGATGGACGGCACACGAAGATGGCACCGCACGGGGAAGAATCGTGAGAGAAGAAGAACAGGAGAACGTGGGGCCCGCAAGCGACTTTCGATCGATCGGAGAGGAGGGTTTTGGGGATAAATAGATTAGAAAACATAAGGTAGACGGGTGCGATCATACCAGCACTAGAGCACCAGATCCCATCAGAACTCCGAAGTCAAGCGTGCTTGGGCGAGAGTAGTACTAGGATGGGTGACCTCCTGGGAAGTCCTCGTGTTGCATCCCTTTTTTGACGTACCGGTTTCGGATCGAATAGTATTTCTTTCCTTCTTCTTTTTTTTTCCCCTCCGTCGGTTGTTTCGTAGATGGACGGCACACGAAGATGGCACCGCACGGGGAAGAATCGTGGGAGGTGAAGAACAGGAGAACGTGGGGCCCGCAAGCGGCTTTCGATCGATCGGAGATGACGGTTTTGGGGATAAATAGATTAGAAAACATAATGTAGACGGGTGCGATCATACCAGCACTAGAGCACCGAATCCCTTCAGAACTCCGAAGTTAAGCGTGCTTGGGCGAGAGTAGTACTAGGATGGGTGACCTCCTGGGAAGTCCTCGTGTTGCATCCGTTTTTTGACGTACCGGTTTCGGATCGAATAGTATTTCTTTCCTTCTTCTTTTTTTTTCCCCTCCGTCGGTTGTTTCGTAGATGGATGGCACACGAAGATGGCACCGCACGGGGAAGAATCGTGAGAGGAGAAGAACAGGAGAACGTGGGGCCCGCAAGCGGCTTTCGATCGATCGGAGAGGAGGGTTTTCGGGATAAATGGATTAGAAAACATAAGGTAGACGGGTGCGATCATACCAGCACTAGAGCACCGGATCCCATCAGAACTCCGAAGTTAAGCGTGCTTGGGCGAGAGCAGTACTAGGATGGGTGACCTCCTGGGAAGTCCTCGTGTTGCATCCCTTTTTTGACGTACCGGTTTCGGATCGAATAGTATTTCTTTCCTTCTTTTTTTTTTCCCCTCCGTCGGCTGTTTCGTAGATGGACGGCACACGAAGATGGCACCGCACGGGGAAGAATCATGAGAGAAGAAGAACAGGAGAACGTGGGGCCCGCAAGCGACTTTCGATCGATCGGAGAGGAGGGTTTTGGGGAAGTCCTCGTGTTGCATCCCTTTTTTGACGTACCGGTTTCGGATCGAATAGTATTTCTTTCCTTCTTCTTTTTTTTCCCCCTCCGTCGGTTGTTTCGTAGATGGACGGCACACGAAGATGGCACCGCACGGGGAAGAATCGTGAGAGGAGAAGAACAGGAGAACGTGGGACCCGCAAGCGGCTTTCGATCGATCGGAGAGGAGGGTTTTGGGGATAAATAGATTAGAAAACATAAGGTAGACGGGTGCGATCATACCAGCACCAGAGCACCGGATCCCATCAGAACTCCGAAGTTAAGCGTGCTTGGGCGAGAGTAGTACTAGGATGGGTGACCTCCTGGGAAGTCCTCGTGTTGCATCCCTTTTTTGACGTACCGGTTTCGGATCGAATAGTATTTCTTTCCTTCTTTTTTTTTCCCCTCCGTCGGTTGTTTCGTAGATGGACGGCACACGAAGATGGCACCGCACGGGGAAGAATCGTGAGAGAAGAAGAACAGGAGAACGTGGGGCCCGCAAGCGACTTTCGATCGATCGGAGAGGAGGGTTTTGGGGATAAATAGATTAGAAAACATAAGGTAGACGGGTGCGGTCATACCAGCACTAGAGCACCGGATCCCATCATAACTTCGAAGTTAAGCGTGCTTGGGCGAGAGTAGTACTAGGATGGGTGACCTCCTGGGAAGTTCTCGTGTTGCATCCCTTTTTTGACGTACCGGTTTCGGATCGAATAGTATTTCTTTCCTTCTTTTTTTTTCCCCTCCGTCGGTTGTTTCATAGATGGACGGCACACGAAGATGGCACCGCACGGGGAAGAATCGTGAGAGAAGAAGAACAGGAGAACGTGGGGCCCGCAAGCGACTTTCGATCGATCGGAGAGGAGGGTTTTGGGGAAGTCCTCGTGTTGCATCCCTTTTTTGACGTACCGGTTTCGGATCGAATAGTATTTCTTTCCTTCTTCTTTTTTTTTCCCCCTCCGTCGGTTGTTTCGTAGATGGACGACACACGAAGATGGCACCGCACGGGGAAGAATCGTGAGAGGAGAAGAACAGGAGAACGTGGGGCCCGCAAGCGGCTTTCGATCGATCGGAGAGGAGGGTTTTGGGGATAAATAGATTAGAAAACATAAGGTAGACGGGTGCGATCATACCAGCACTAGAGCACCGGATCCCATCAGAACTCCGAAGTTAAGCGTGCTTGGGCGAGAGTAGTACTTGGATGGGTGACCTCCTGGGAAGTCCTCGTGTTGCATCCCTTTTTTGACGTACCGGTTTCGGATCGAATAGTATTTCTTTCCTTCTTCTTTTTTCCCCTCCGTCGGTTGTTTCGTAGATGGACGGCACACGAAGATGGCACCGCACGGGGAAGAATCGTGAGAGAAGAAGAACAGGAGAACGTGGGGCCCGCAAGCGACTTTCGATCGATCGGAGAGGAGGGTTTTGGGGATAAATAGATTAGAAAACATAAGGTAGACGGGTGCGATCATACCAGCACTAGAGCACCAGATCCCATCAGAACTCCGAAGTCAAGCGTGCTTGGGCGAGAGTAGTACTAGGATGGGTGACCTCCTGGGAAGTCCTCGTGTTGCATCCCTTTTTTGACGTACCGGTTTCGGATCGAATAGTATTTCTTTCCTTCTTCTTTTTTTTCCCCTCCGTCGGTTGTTTCGTAGATGGACGGCACACGAAGATGGCACCGCACGGGAAGAATCGTGGGAGGAGAAGAACAGGAGAACGTGGGGCCCGCAAGCGGCTTTCGATCGATCGGAGATGACGGTTTTGGGGATAAATAGATTAGAAAACATAAGGTAGACGGGTGCGATCATACCAGCACTAGAGCACCGGATCCCTTCAGAACTCCGAAGTTAAGCGTGCTTGGGCGAGAGTAGTACTAGGATGGGTGACCTCCTGGGAAGTCCTCGTGTTGCATCCGTTTTTTGACGTACCGGTTTCGGATCGAATAGTATTTCTTTCCTTCTTCTTTTTTTTTCCCCTCCGTCGGTTGTTTCGTAGATGGATGGCACACGAAGATGGCACCGCACGGGGAAGAATCGTGAGAGGAGAAGAACAGGAGAACGTGGGGCCCGCAAGCGGCTTTCGATCGATCGGAGAGGAGGGTTTTCGGGATAAATGGATTAGAAAACATAAGGTAGACGGGTGCGATCATACCAGCACTAGAGCACCGGATCCCATCAGAACTCCGAAGTTAAGAGTGCTTGGGCGAGAGTAGTACTAGGATGGGTGACCTCCTGGGAAGTCCTCGTGTTGCATCCCTTTTTGACGTACCGGTTTCGGATCGAATAGTATTTCTTTCCATCTTCTTTTTTTTTCACCTCCGTCGGTTGTTTCGTAGATGGACGGCACACGAAGATGGCACCGCACGGGAAAGAATCGTGAGAGGAGAAGAACAGGAGAACGTGGGGCCCGCAAGCGACTTTCGATCGATCGGAGAGGAGGGTTTTGGGGATAAATAGATTAGAAAACATAAGGTAGATGGGTGCGATCATACCAGCACTAGAGCACCGGATCCCATCAGAACTCTGAAGTTAAGCGTGCTTGGGCGAGAGTAGTACTAGGATGGGTGACCTCCTGGGAAGTCCTCGTGTTGCATCCCTTTTTTGACGTACCGGTTTCGGATCGAATAGTATTTCTTTCCTTCTTCTTTTTTTTCCCCTCCGTCGGTTGTTTCGTAGATGGACGGCACACGAAGATGACACCGCACGGGGAAGAATCGTGAGAGGAGAAGAACACAAGAACGTGGGGCCCGCAAGCGGCTTTCGATCGATCGGAGAGGAGGGTTTTGGGGATAAATAGATTAGAAAACATAAGGTAGACGGGTGCGATCATACCAGCACTAGAGCACCGGATCCCATCAGAACTTCGAAGTTAAGCATGCTTGGGCAAGCTTAGTACTAGGATAGGTGACCTCCTGGGAAGTCCTCGTGTTGTATCCCTTTTTTGACGTACCGGTTTCGGATCGAATAGTATTTCTTTCCTTCTTCTTTTTTTTCCCCCTCCGTCGGTTGTTTCGTAGATGGACGGCACACGAAGATGGCACCGCACGGGGAAGAATCGTGAGAGGAGAAGAACAGGAGAACGTGGGGCCCGCAAGCGGCTTTCGATCGATCGGAGAGGAGGGTTTTGGGGATAAATAGATTAGAAAACATAAGGTAGACGGGTGCGATCATACCAGCACTAGAGCACCGGATCTAGACCTGTCAATGGATAGTCGAAAATTCGAATTCGATCCGATTCCGTATCCGAACTTTCGGATATTTTTCGAAATTTCGGATATCGGATTCGGATATCCGAATATTTTTTGGATATTATCCATTTTCGGATACGAATTCGGATATTAAGGTATTCGAATCCGTTAATATCCGATCCGACTTTAAATTGCAAATTTCGGATATCGAATTCGGATATCGGATACGGATAACCAAAATTTAATATATATTATAGTATAATGCATAAGTAATATATATTAATTAATAGAGAATATTAAAGTATTTTATTCTCAACTAATTTTTACATAAATTAATTATAATATAATTTATATATAATAGCAATATATATTAATTACAATTTACAACAGAAAAAGAAAGGACTCAAATATGTAGAGAAATTGAATTTGGTTTTCGGATATTTGGATAATAACTAAATTTTTAATATTTCGGATTTCGGATATTCGGATAATAACTAAGTTTTTAATATTTCGGATATTCGAATACTAGCATTCGAATTTTTTAGCTAATCGGATCGGATATTATCCGATATCCGTTAAACTAAACGGATACGAATTCGGAGTGTCAAAAGAGATATCCGTTCGGATATCGGATCGGATTCGGATATTACAAAAAAATTTCGGATACGGATACGGATATTGTCCTGTCCGTACCGATAAGCATCCGTTGACAGCCCTAACCGGATCCCATCAGAACTTCGAAGTTAAGCGTGCTTAGGCGAGAGTAGGACTAGGATGGGTGACCTCCTGGGAAGTCCTCGTGTTGCATCCCTTTTTTGACGTACCGGTTTCGGATCGAATAGTATTTCTTTCCTTCTTCTTTTTTTTTTTCCCCTCCGTCGGTTGTTTCGTAGATGGACGGCACACGAAGATGGCACCGCACGGGGAAGAATCGTGAGAGGAGAAGAACAGGAGAACGTGGGGCCCGCAAGCGGCTTTCGATCGATCGGAGAGGACGGTTTTGGGGATAAATAGATTAGAAAACATAAGGTAGACGGGTGCGATCACACCAGTACTAGAGCACCGGATCCCATCAGAACTGCGAAGTTAAGCGTGCTTGGGCGAGAGTAGTACTAGGATGGGTGACCTCCTGGGAAGTCCTCGTGTTGCATCCCTTTTTTGACGTACCGGTTTCGGATCGAATAGTATTTCTTTCCTTCTTCTTTTTTTTTCCCCTCCGTCGGTTGTTTCGTAGATGGACGGCACACGAAGATGGCACCGCACGGGAAAGAATCGTGAGAGGAGAAGAACAGGAGAACGTGGGGCCCGCAAGCGGCTTTCGATCGATCGGAGAGGAGGGTTTTGGGGATAAATAGATTAGAAAACATAAGGTAGACGGGTGCGATCATACTAGCACTAGAGCACCGGATCCCATCAGAAGCTCTGAAGTTAAGCGTGCTTGGGCGAGAGTAGTACTAGGATGGGTGACCTCCTGGGAAGTCCTCGTGTTGCATCCCTTTTTTGACGTACCGGTTTCGGGATCGAATAGTATTTCTTTCCTTCTTCTTTTTTTTTCCCCTCCGTCGGTTGTTTCCTAGATGGACGGCACACGAAGATGGCACCGCACGGGGAAGAATCGTGAGAGGAGAAGAACAGGAGAACGTGGGGCCCGCAAGCGGCTTTCGATCGATCGGAGAGGAGGGTTTTGGGGATAAATAGATTAGAAAACATAAGGTAGACGGGTGCGATCATACCAGCACTAGAGCACCGGATTCCATCAGAACTCTGAAGTTAAGCGTGCTCGGGCGAGAGTAGTACTAGGATGGGTGACCTCCTGGGAAGTTCTCGTGTTGCATCCCTTTTTTGACGTACCGGTTTCGGATCGAATAGTATTTCTTTCCTTCTTCTTTTTTTTTTCCCTCCGTCGGTTGTTTCGTAGATGGACGGCACACGAAGATGGCACCGCACGGAGAAGAATCGTGAGAGGAGAAGAACAGGAGAACGTGGGGCCCGCAAGCGGCTTTCGATCGATCGGAGAGGAGGGTTTTGGGGATAAATAGATTAGAAAACATAAGGTAGACGGGTGCAATCATACCAGCACTAGAGCACCGGATCCCATCAGAACTCCGAAGTTAAGCGTGCTTGGGCGAGAGTAGTACTAGGATGGGTGACCTCCTGGGAAGTCCTCGTGTTGCATCCCTTTTTTGACGTACCGGTTTCGGATCGAATAGTATTTCTTTCCTTCTTCTTTTTTTTTCCCCTCCGTCGGTTGTTTCGTAGATGGACGGCACACGAAGATAGCACCGCACGGGGAAGAATCGTGAGAGGAGAAGAACAGGAGAACGTGGGGCCCGCAAGCGGCTTTCGATCGATCGGAGAGGAGGGTTTTGGGGATAAATAGATTAGAAAACATAAGGATAGATGAGTGCGATCATACCAGCACTAGAGCACCGGATCCCATCAGAACTCCAAAGTTAAGCGTGCTTGGGCGAGAGTAGGACTAGGATGGGTGACCTCCTGGGAAGTCCTCGTGTTGCATCCCTTTTTTGACGTACCGGTTTCAGATCGAATAGTATTTCTTTCCTTCTTCTTTTTTTTTCCCCTCCGTCGGTTGTTTCGTAGATGGACGGCACACGAAGATAGCACCGCACGGGGAAGAATCGTGAGAGGAGAAGAACAGGAGAACGTGGGGCCCGCAAGCGGCTTTCGATCGATCGGAGAGGAGGGTTTTGGGGATAAATAGATTAGAAAACATAAGGTAGACGGGTGCGATCATACCAGCACTAGAGCACCGGATCCCATCAGAACTCCGAAGTTAAGCGTGCTTGGGCGAGAGTAGTACTAGAATGGGTGACCTCCTGGGAAGTCCTCGTGTTGCATCCCTTTTTTGACGTACCGGTTTCGGATCGAATAGTATTTCTTTCCTTCTTCTTTTTTTTTCCCCTCCGTCGGTTGTTTCGTAGATGGACGGCACACGAAGATGGCACCGCACGGGGAAGAATCGTGAGAGGAGAAGAACAGGAGAACGTGGGGCCCGCAAGCGGCTTTCGATCGATCGGAGAGGAGGGTTTTGGGGATAAATAGATTAGAAAACATACGGTAGACGGGTGCGATCATACCAGCACTAGAGCACCGGATCCCATCGGAACTCCGAAGTTAAGCGTGCTTGGTCGAGAGTAGTACTAGGATGGGTGACCTCCTGGGAAGTCCTCGTGTTGTATCCCTTTTTTGACGTACCGGTTTCGGATCGAATAGTATTTCTTTCCTTCTTCTTTTTTTTCCCCTCCGTCGGTTGTTTCGCAGATGGACGGCACACGAAGATGGCACCGCACGGGGAAGAATCGTGAGAGGAGAAGAACAGGAGAACGTGGGGCCCGCAAGCGGCTTTCGATCGATCGGAGAGGAGGGTTTTGGGGATAAATAGATTAGAAAACATAAGGTAGACGGGTGCGATCATACCAGCACTAGAGCACCGGATCCCATCAAAACTCTGAAGTTAAGCGTGCTTGGGCGAGAGTAGTACTAGGATGGGTGACCTCCTGGGAAGTCCTCGTGTTGCATCCCTTTTTTGACGTACCGGTTTCGGATCAAATAGTATTTCTTTCCTTCTTTTTTTTCCCCTCCCTCGGTTGTTTCGTAGATGGACGGCACACGAAGATGGCACCGCACGGGGAAGAATCGTGAGAGGAGAAGAACAGGAGAACGTGGGGCCCGCAAGCGGCTTTCGATCGATCGGAGAGGAGGGTTTTGGGGATAAATAGATTAGAAAACATAAGGTAGACGGGTGCGATCATACCAGCACTAGAGCACCGGATCCCATCAGAACTACGAAGTTAAGCGTGCTTGGGCGAGAGTAGTACTAGGATGGGTGACCTCCTGGGATGTCCTCGTGTTGCATCCCTTTTTTGACGTACCGGTTTCGGATCGAATAGTATTTCTTTCCTTCTTCTTTTTTTTCCCCTCCGTCGGTTGTTTCGTAGATGGACGGCACACGAAGATGGCACCGCACGGGGAAGAATCGTGAGAGGAGAAGAACAGGAGAACGTGGGGCCCGCAAGCGTCTTTCGATCGATCGGAGAGGACGGTTTTGGGGATAAATAGATTAGAAAACATAAGGTAGACGGGTGCGATCATACCAGTACTAGAGCACCGGATCCCATCAGAACTCCGAAGTCAAGCGTGCTTGGGCGAGAGTAGTACTAGGATGGGTGACCTCCTGGGAAGTCCTCGTGTTGCATCCCTTTTTTGACGTACCGGTTTCGGATCGAATAGTATTTCTTTCCTTCTTCTTTTTTTTTCCCCTCCGTCGGTTGTTTCGTAGATGGACGGCACACGAAGATGGCACCGCACGGGGAAGAATCGTGAGAGGAGAAGAACAGGAGAACGTGGGGCCCGCAAGCGGCTTTCGATCGATCGGAGAGGACGGTTTTGGGGATAAATAGATTAGAAAACATAAGGTAGACGGGTGCGATCATACCAGCACTAGAGCACCGGATCCCATAAGAACTTCGAAGATAAGCGTGCTTGGGCGAGAGTAGTACTAGGATGGGTGACCTCCTGGGAAGTCCTCGTGTTGCATCCCTTTTTTGACGTACCGGTTTCGGATCGAATAGTATTTCTTTCCTTCTTATTTTTTTTCCCCCTCCGTCGGTTGTTTCGTAGATGGACGGCACACGAAGATGGCACCGCACGGGGAAGAATCGTGAGAGGAGAAGAACAGGAGAACGTGGGGCCCGCAAGCGGCTTTCGATCGATCGGAGAGGAGGGTTTTGGGGATAAATAGATTAGAAAACATAAGGTTGACGGGTGCGATCATACCAGCACTAGAGCACCGGATCCCATCAGAACTCCGAAGTTAAGAGTGCTTGGGCGAGAGTAGTACTAGGATGGGTGACCTCCTGGGAAGTCCTCGTGTTGCATCCCTTTTTTGACGTACCGGTTTCGGATCGAATAGTTTTCTTTCCTTCTTCTTTTTTTTTCCCCACCGTCGGTTGTTTCGTAGATGGACGGCACACGAAGATGGCACCGCACGGGGAAGAATCGTGAGAGGAGAAGAACAGGAGAACGTGGGGCCCGCAAGCGGCTTTCGATCGATCGGAGAGGAGGGTTTTGGGGATAAATAGATTAGAAAACATAAGGTAGACGGGTGCGATCATACCAGCACTAGAGCACCGGATCCCATCAGAACTCCGTAGTTAAGCGTGCTTGGGCGAGAGTAGTACTAGGATGGGTGACCTCCTGGGAAGTCCTCGTGTTGCATCCCTTTTTTGACGTACCGGTTTCGGATCGAATAGTATTTCTTTCCTTCTTCTTTTTTTTTCCACTCCGTCGGTTGTTTCGTAGATGGACGGCACACGAAGATGGCACCGCACGGGGAAGAATCGTGAGAGGAGAAGAACAGGAGAACGTGGGGCCCGCAAGCGGCTTTCGATCGATCGGAGAGGACGGTTTTGGGGATAAATAGATTAGAAAACGTAAGGTAGACTGGTGCGATCATACCAGCACTAGAGCACCGGATCCCATCAGAACTCCGAAGTTAAGCGTGCTTGGGCGAGAGTAGTACTAGGATGGGTGACCTCCTGGGAAGTCCTCGTGTTGCATCCCTTTTTTGACGTACCGGTATCGGATCGAATAGTATTTCTTTCCTTCTTCTTCTTTTTCCCCCTCCGTCGGTTGTTTCGTAGATGGACGGCACACGAAGATGGCACCGCACGGGAAAGAATCGTGAGAGGAGAAGAACATGAGAACATGGGGCCCGCAAGCGGCTTTCGATCGATCGGAGAGGATGGTTTTGGGGATAAATAGATTAGAAAACATAAGGTAGACGGGTGC
This sequence comes from Iris pallida, assembly GCA_029216955.1. Lineage (NCBI taxonomy): Eukaryota > Viridiplantae > Streptophyta > Magnoliopsida > Asparagales > Iridaceae > Iris > Iris pallida. Next base: position 23,166 of record JANAVB010020784.1, read on the forward strand.
GATCATACCAGCACTAGAGCACCGGATCCCATCAGAACTCTGAAGTTAAGCGTGCTTGGGCAAGAGTAGTACTAGGATGGGTGACCTCCTGGGAAGTCCTCGTGTTGCATCCCTTTTTTGACGTACCGGTTTCGGATCGAATAGTATTTCTTTCCTTCTTCTTTTTTTTTCCCCTCCGTCGGTTGTTTCGTAGATGGACGGCACACGAAGATGGCACCGCACGGGGAAGAATCGTGAGAGGAGAAGAACAGGAGAACGTGGGGCCCGCAAGCGGCTTTTGATCGATCGGAGAGGACGGTTTTGGGGATAAATAGATTAGAAAACATAAGGTAGACGGGTGCGATCATACCAGCACTAGAGCACCGGATCCCATCAGAACTTCGAAGTCAAGCGTGCTTGGGCGAGAGTAGTACTAGGATGGGTGACCTCCTGGGAAGTCCTCGTGTTGCATCCCTTTTTTGACGTACCGGTTTCGGATCGAATAGTATTTCTTTCCTTCTTCTTTTTTTTTCCCCTCCGTCGGTTGTTTCGTAGATGGACGGCACACGAAGATGGCACCGCACGGGGAAGAATCGTGAGAGGAGAAGAACCGGAGAACGTGGGGCCCGCAAGCGTCTTTCGATCGATCGGAGAGGACGGTTTTGGGGATAAATAGATTAGAAAACATAAGGTAGACGGGTGCGATCATACCAGTACTAGAGCACCGGATCCCATCAGAACTTCGAAGTTAAGCGTGCTTGGGCGAGAGTAGTACTAGGATGGGTGACCTCCTGGGAAGTCCTCGTGTTGCATCCCTTTTTTGACGTACCGATTTCGGATCGAATAGTATTTCTTTCCTTCTTCTTTTTTTTCCCCCTCCGTCGGTTGTTTCGTAGATGGACGGCACACGAAGATGGCACCGCGCGGGGAAGAATCGTGAGAGGAGAAGAACAGGAGAACGTGGGGCCCGCAAGCGACTTTCGATCGATCGGAGAGGAGGGTTTTGGGGATAAATAGATTAGAAAACATAAGGTAGATGGGTGCGATCATACCAGCACTAGAGTACCGGATCCCATCAGAACTTCGAAGTTAAGCGTGCTCGGGCGAGAGTAGTACTAGGATGGGTGACCTCCTGGGAAGTCCTCGTGTTGCATCCCTTTTTTGACGTACCGGTTTCGGATCGAATAGTATTTCTTTCCTTCTTCTTTTTTTTTTCCCTCCGTCGGTTGTTTCGTAGATGGACGTCACACGAAGATGGCACCGCACGAAGAAGAATCGTGAGAGGAGAAGAACAGGAGAACGTGGGGCCCGCAAGCGGCTTTCGATCGATCGGAGAGGACGGTTTTGGGGATAAATAGATTAGAAAACATAAGGTAGACGGGTGCGATCATACCAGCACTAGAGCACCGGATCCCATCAGAACTTCGAAGTTAAGCGTGCTTGGGCGAGAGTAGTACTAGGATGGGTGACCTCCTGGGAAGTTCTCGTGTTGCATCCCTTTTTGACGTACCGGTTTCGGATCGAATAGTATTTCTTTCCTTCTTCTTTTTTTTTTCCCCTCCGTCGGTTGTTTCGTAGATGGACGGCACACGAAGATGGCACCGCACGGGGAAGAATCGTGAGAGGAGAAGAACAGGAGAACGTGGGGCCCGCAAGCGGCTTTCGATCGATCGGAGAGGAGGGTTTTGGGGATAAATAGATTAGAAAACAAAAGGTAGACGGGTGCGATCATACCAGCACTAGAGCACCGGATCCCATAAGAACTTCGAAGTTAAGCGTGCTTGGGCGAGAGTAGTACTAGGATGGGTGACCTCCTGGGAAGTCCTCGTGTTGCATCCCTTTTTTGACGTACCGGTTTCGGATCGAATAGTATTTCTTTCCTTCTTCTTTTTTTTTCCCCTCCGTCGGTTGTTTCGTAGATGGACGGCACACGAAGATGGCACCGCACGGGGAAGAATCGTGAGAGGAGAAGAACACGAGAACGTGGGGCCCGCAAGCGGCTTTCGATCGATCGGAGAGGAGGGTTTTGGGGATAAATAGATTTGAAAACATAAGGTAGACGGGTGCGATCATACCAGCACTAGAGCACCGGATCCCATCAGAACTTCGAAGTTAAGCGTGCTTGGGCGAGCTTAGTACTAGGATGGGTGACCTCCTGGGAAGTCCTCGTGTTGCATCCCTTTTTTGACGTACCGGTTTCGGATCGAATAGTATTTCTTTCCTTCTTCTTTTTTTTCCCCCTCCGTCGGTTGTTTCGTAGATGGACGGCACACGAAGATGGTACCGCACGGGGAAGAATCGTGAGAGGAGAAGAACAGGAGAACGTGGGGCCCGCAAGCGGCTTTCGATCGATCGGAGAGGAGGGTTTTGGGGATAAATAGATTAGAAAACATAAGGTAGACGGGTGCGATCATACCAGCACTAGAGCACCGGATCCCATCAGAACTCAGAAGTTAAGCGTGCTTGGGCGAGAGTAGTACTAGGATGGGTGACCTCCTGGGAAGTCCTCGTGTTGCATCCCTTTTTTGACGTACCGGTTTCGGATCGAATAGTATTTCTTTCCTTCTTCTTTTTTTTCCCCTCCGTCGGTTGTTTCGTAGATGGACGGCACACGAAGATGGCACCGCACGGGGAAGAATCGTGATAGGAGAAGAACAGGAGAACGTGGGGCCCGCAAGCGGCTTTCGATCGATCGGAGAGGACGATTTTGGGGATAAATAGATTAGAAAACATAAGGTAGACGGGTGCGATCATACCAGCACTAGAGCACCGGATCCCATAAGAACTCCGAAGATAAGCGTGCTTTGGCGAGAGTAGTACTAGGATGGGTGACTGTAGTGCCCCGTTCCGCTCAGTCAATCGGAGGAATCGAAACGCCGACGGCGTTCGGCCTTAGCCTTGCAACGGCTGCTGGAAGACATCACTTGGTCAAGGCGACCGCTCGCTCAGGTGGGGTAGTTTCGGTGAACTCTCCTCATCTTTGCCTTCACATAATAAATCGTGTTTTCAACTTGCACAAGTTAGGCTTGATAAATAAAAGCTACGCATCCACATAGCTAAGGGAATAATCCCGACGGGTCGAAATGAGTTAGAACATGGAAAAAGGTCCAACAGTCAGCTTAGAGTTGGTGCACGGCGTGCTTTAAAAATGACACTCGGTCCTTCGTCCCGTGGCTTGGGAGAAGGAATGTTGGTCTTCGGTGCAAAAGCTAAGAATTAGCCTAAGTTATAGGCGTCGCCCACATGAACGCTTGATGAGGCGTGCACGGTCCCATTGTGCAAGGCTTGGCATAGCCTTTGCTCGTCCCTCGGGTTAAGTCGTAGGCTTTGAGTAAGTTAGGCAAAGTTATGCCGGTCGACCTAAGTCGTTCCAAGTGCCGTCCCGCTCATTCTGCGGTTGTCAAGTTAAGTAGTCCCTCGATCTCAAGACCCGTCGACTTGGGCAGGAGTATCACGTAGAGCACGATTGGCTTAAGTCACGATGCACGGGCTTAGTGTCTCAGGCAAGGACTATGATTCAAGGTGAGTTTTAAGAAAGGGATATCAAATATGCATTTATGAGTTGAACCAAATGATAGGGTAACAAGGAAGGAAATGCTCGCGACCGTGGGTCGTCGAGGGGTCTCAAGGAAAGAATGCTCGCGACCGTGGGTCGTCGAGGGGTCTCAAGGATAGAGGTCTTGGTTTTGGTAAAGGAATGACTGTGTGAGACGTCAGTTTGTGTCGAGTCTTGCATGGTCATTTGACAACTTGTCGACAAGGGCGATGAACCCTCGAGCGGTAACCCCTGGGCCATGGGGGCCGACTCGGCCTAGGAGGGAACAGGGTATAGTCGTGCGTAAGGTTTTGGCACAGGTTAAGCGGGGACTTGCGACGGGGCTAGCTACTTGCGTCGAAAGGATCCCGATTAACAAAACTATACGTCAAGGTACAGCTTGTGATGCTGGTGGCCAAGTTCATATAGATGTCGGCAAATAGCGGCTAACCGCATATATGCCTTTGGATTGAGTTGAGCTGAAGGAGTGTACAGTTAGAACACAAAGTTTGGGCCTAAGATTGGGTTTCAACATAGGCGTCGTGCTTCGGCACGAGATATGGCATCAAGTCTTGAGTTGTAGGCATATAAGTTCCTTAAGTTGGTTGAGTTGTTTGAGTTAAGTTGGGAAACCGCCGCAAGGCAAAGTGGGTCGACATAAGTTCAAAAGTCTTGATTGGGTCAGTTGGTGGTCAAAGTAGCAAGGGCCGCGAGGCGGCGATATGGTTAAGTCTTATTGAATTGCGAGGCACGGCCTCAGCAAGGGTTTGTAGCACGGTCACACAGAAGAGGGGGCTTCATCGCGTAGTTGCGTCTCTGATTTAAGCCATAAGGCAAACACGACTCGATAGGCTAACGTTGTTGGCACGAGAAGGGTCTTGAGGCAAGATATGAGTCGACATTATTGTGCAAGCACGGGATGGTCTAAGGACACAGAATAGCCAAGGCGTCGGTCCTAAAACTGATCCTAAGGCAAGACTAGAAAGACAATTGATAAAAAGGGACTATGTTGCACAAAGTAAAATAACGTGCGGGTTTTGTATGGGTGGGCGAGGAGCTCACTCCACCAGTACAGTGGTACTGACACCCACATAGTTTACATGTGCAGGCACAGGTAGAAGCTCGTGGCGCGGAGCTCGCTTGGATGCGTCGAGGCACGAAGTTCCTTGGCGATTCGAAGCGTACGGCCGCATGGAGGAAAGACTTATACATGACATAATGTATGGATATCCCCTTCCGAAGCTTCCGCTGGCTCAAGCAATTGTATTGAGAGATGAGAGAGAGCAGAGTGAACTTGTAAATGTGAGGAGAGTGAGCTTGAGTGATTGTAATTTGGCCTTGCGCCCACAAATGTAATCTTGTATTCAATATCAATAAAGAGTTTCTTTTGAATGACTTATGTTCATGTGTTTGCTTCAAATTCCGCTGCCATTATTCAATGTCTCTGCTCGGGACTTCTGCGCGACGACCCCGTCGCAGCCGCTGAAATCGGCCGTTATGGAACCCGCCTTGCACGAGCGTAATCTAGGCTCGTGCGGCATCACGCCTTAGCGAGGACGATCGCTCCTACGGGAGCGGGGCGTGACATAATGGTATCAGAGCTCGGCTTTACGTCCTTGGATAACCGATTGAATTCTTTAACTCGTCGTTTCCGCAAACTCTGAATGTTGCTTCCGCATATTGATATCGTTAGTGCGCTCTCTCTCAATTGTCCCACGGGATGTCCATACAATAAGTCTATCTATTTTGCAAAAAGGTAGGAAAACAGTTTTTGAAAAGAAAACAAAAAGATGGTTTGCGTAAGCACGGTTGGCTAAGTCGGGCTGGGCATATACACCAAGGATTGCGTCGACCTTAGAAAAGTCGAGTGCGGGATTCATAATGTTTTGAACAAGGATGGGTTGGACTTGGTTGAGTAAGTGGGATGACTGTCGATAGGGGTGCTATCGAGCGACGATATCGTCGATGCGATATAGATGAACGTGCTTGGAATTCGAGGAATGGTTCGAACGGAAAATTTGAAGAAGTCGATTTTGATTCGAACGGATGTGTTAAGGATTTGTTGAATGACTTCATCTCTGAGTGGTGTATGCGATAGCCTCAGGGATGTCGATCGATCGAGGATTCGGGGTGTCGATGAGTCTAGCAGCAAGCGTCGCACACATGCAAAGCCTTAGATCATGTACGATGGAGTGAGTTGTTGTCTTGAAGATTGATAAGTTGATTCGAATGACCTAGAAATTGATGTGCACGGAACGTGCACTGGATTGAGGATAACTCAAGTATGAAACGCGAAAGTGATCGAGTGGATGAAACTGAATCGAAGAAAAGTTAGGATATACGAATGAATAACTTGATCGGGAAAATTGATACGGATCGTATACGAAAAGTTAGCACGACAGGTGGATAGCGTGCATGAAAGTTTTGATTTTAAAGTTACGCGAACGACTCTAAGGATTGGATTGAATGTTGCTCGATGATTTGAGTTAGCAAGGAATGATACGAATTGAGGAAATACGTTGGTCAATGACTTAAGATGGACGGATGAACGATACGCGAGTTTGGTTTAGGAAATTGATGTTGTGAATGAATCGAAGGATAATGATCGAACTTGAATTTGAATGTCGAGGAAATTATCCAGTCGGACGATGGCATCATTTACACGACTCGAAGTTGGTTGCAAAGGAAGATCGTCAGGTTATGCATATCGTCGATGGTATTGAGGCGTATCAAAGATCGATATACGATAACTCGGGGGTACTCTGACTCGGCGAATGACGATCGTGCAAATGTTGTTGTTCGGTTGGATGCGATACTTAGGATTTTGATCAAGATGAATGTTGGATAAAAATGATCGTGTCTTGATGGTTACGTTGATAGCCACAACGTCGACGATCTTGTCTTGTGCGAGCGCAACTCCAGCCTCGCACATGCGTTGTGTCGGATTTGGGGCGATTGTTCCGCGTGAGCGCTGACATGGTGATTCATGTCGCGGGAATGATCGAACTCGAAAAATCAGGACGCGACAACGTTGATTGTCTCGACTTGTCGGTTTGACGCGAAGGTGAATTCGAGGATGTTAGGACTTGTGATTGATGAATGAAATAAACTTGAGGATTGAGTAGGTCCAATCCGCACATCGAGAATGAATTAGTGAGACGCAAAACAAGAGTTACGTCCCGATGAGGATAATTATCCCGCGGGAGCGTGCATGGTGATCCATGCCCACCGTGGATAATCTGACTCGCGTGAGATCGGGGTGCAACATATTGTTAAGTTAGACGACCTCATGATCGAATGCGTGAATTGGGGTGAATGACTTAGGGAATATGAAATGTGAATTGTGGTTTAGTGGTAGATTGTGTAGTAGTGTGTTTGACTTGGAAGAATTTGATAGGCAGATTGTGTCAAACGTGTTCAAAGAGATAGACTATGCGAAATGGCTCGTTGAACGAGTGAGATTGATATGTTAAGGAATTGTTTGAAACATAAGTTGTCATAGGATGGTTTAACGGAATGACTCGGACCCCGTACGACGAACGTTGGGATGTGCATAGGGAATCGATGCTCGAAGTTTAGAAATCGGAGTGATGCAAGCTTGGGTAGAAAACCCCGTACTATCAACTTGGTTTGACCTTAGGATGGGGTTAGTGTTGATATCGTTGTTTGGGAACTATGATTCCAATACTGACGGAAAGACATAGCCTAGCAGTTAGGCAGACGTTCCGGTACGGAGCGATAGGAATGGTGAAGGCACCACTCATGAGGCTCGGTTGACATGCATGTATATCAAGGACGCTTGAATGCGTGCACGATCCGACTCGAGTGGTGATGGTGGGATTCGCTATCACGAGGCTTGGCTGAAATGCATGTATTTTGGGGACGCCTAAGATATGTGCACGATCCAACCAAGTGATACGTTGAATCAAGTGAGACTTCAGGAATGGAAAAGTGTTAAGGATTTTGAAATAGAGATTCGAAGAAAAGATTGAGGGTAGTGCGAGCGTGGCTCGGATTGAGGAAACGCATAGGCGTAGTATATGCGAGAGTTCTAGAAAGGCAAGTAAAGTGGTAAGTTAATAAGTAAGTACTCAGTAAGTCTCGAGGACGAGACTTGTTCTGAGTGGTGTATGTTGTAGTGCCCCGTTCCGCTCAGTTAATCGGAGGAATCGAAACGCCGACGGCGTTCGGCCTTAGCCTTGCAACGGCTGCTGGAAGACATCACTTGGTCAAGGCGACCGCTCGCTCAGGTGGGGTAGTTTCGGTGAACTCTCCTCATCTTTGCCTTCACATAATAAATTGTGTTTTCAACTTGCACAAGTTAGGCTTGATAAATAAAAGCTACGCATCCACATAGCTAAGGGAATAATCCCGACGGGTCGAAATGAGTTAGAACATGGAAAAAGGTCCAACAGTCAGCTTAGAGTTGGTGCACGGCGTGCTTTAAAAATGACACTCGGTCCTTCGTCCCGTGGCTTGGGAGAAGGAATGTTGGTCTTCGGTGCAAAAGCTAAGAATTAGCCTAAGTTATAGGCGTCGCCCACATGAACGCTTGATGAGGCGTGCACGGTCCCATTGTGCAAGGCTTGGCATAGCCTTTGCTCGTCCCTCGGGTTAAGTCGTAGGCTTTGAGTAAGTTAGGCAAAGTTATGCCGGTCGACCTAAGTCGTTCCAAGTGCCGTCCCGCTCATTCTGCGGTTGTCAAGTTAAGTAGTCCCTCGATCTCAAGACCCGTCGACTTGGGCAGGAGTATCACGTAGAGCACGATTGGCTTAAGTCACGATGCACGGGCTTAGTGTCTCAGGCAAGGACTATGATTCAAGGTGAGTTTTAAGAAAGGGATATCAAATAGGCATTTATGAGTTGAACCAAATGATAGGGTAACAAGGAAGGAAATGCTCGCGACCGTGGGTCGTCGAGGGGTCTCAAGGAAAGAATGCTCGCGACCGTGGGTCGTCGAGGGGTCTCAAGGATAGAGGTCTTGGTTTTGGTAAAGGAATGACTGTGTGAGACGTCAGTTTGTGTCGAGTCTTGTATGGTCATTTGACAACTTGTCGACAAGGGCGATGAACCCTCGAGCGGTAACCCCTGGGCCATGGGGGCCGACTCGGCCTAGGAGGGAACAGGGTATAGTCGTGCGTAAGGTTTTGGCACAGGTTAAGCGGGGACTTGCGACGGGGCTAGCTACTTGCGTCGAAAGGATCCCGATTAACAAAACTATACGTCAAGGTACAGCTTGTGATGCTGGTGGCCAAGTTCATATAGATGTCGGCAAATAGCGGCTAACCGCATATATGCCTTTGGATTGAGTTGAGCTGAAGGAGTGTACAGTTAGAACACAAAGTTTGGGCCTAAGATTGGGTTTCAACATAGGCGTCGTGCTTCGGCACGAGATATGGCATCAAGTCTTGAGTTGTAGGCATATAAGTTCCTTAAGTTGGTTGAGTTGTTTGAGTTAAGTTGGGAAACCGCCGCAAGGCAAAGTGGGTCGACATAAGTTTAAAAGTCTTGATTGGGTCAGTTGGTGGTCAAAGTAGCAAGGGCCGCGAGGCGGCGATATGGTTAAGTCTTATTGAATTGAGAGGCACGGCCTCAGCAAGGGTTTGTAGCACGGTCACACAGAAGAGGGGGCTTCATCGCGTAGTTGCGTCTCTGATTTAAGCCATAAGGCAAACACGACTCGATAGGCTAACGTTGTTGGCACGAGAAGGGTCTTGAGGCAAGATATGAGTCGACATTATTGTGCAAGCACGGGATGGTCTAAAGACACAGAACTAAAAAGGGATGGTCTAAAGACACTGAACCTAAGGCAAGACTAGAAAGACAATTGATAAAAAGGGACTATGTTGCACAAAGTAAAATAACGTGTGGGTTTTGTATGGGTGGGCGAGGAGCTCACTCCACCAGTACAGTGGTACTGACACCCACATAGTTTACATGTGCAAGCACAGGTAGAAGCTCGTGGCGCGGAGCTCGCTTGGATGCGTCGAGGCACGAAGTTCCTTGGCGATTCGAAGCGTACGGCCGCATGGAGGAAAGACTTATACAGGACATAATGTATGGACATCGCCTTCCGAAGCTTTCGCTGGCTCAAGCAATTGTATTGAGAGATGAGAGAGAGCAGAGTGAACTTGTAAATGTGAGGAGAGTGAGCTTGAGTGATTGTAATTTGGCCTTGCGCCCACAAATGTAACCTTGTATTCAATATCAATAAAGAGTTTCTTTTGAATGACTTATGTTCATGTGTTTGCTTCAAATTCCGCTGCCATTATTCAATGTCTCTGCTCGGGACTTCTGCGCGACGACCCCGTCGCAGCCGCTGAAATCGGCCGTTATGGAACCCGCCTTGCACGAGCGCAATCTAGGCTCGTGCGGCATCACGCCTTAGCGAGGACGATCGCTCCTACGGGAGCGGGGCGTGACAGTGACCTCCTGGGAAGTCCTCGTGTTGCATCCCTTTTTTGACGTACCGGTTTCGGATCGAATAATATTTCTTTCCATCTTCTTTTTTTTCCCCCTCCGTCGATTGTTTCGTAGATGGACGGCACACGAAGATGGCACCGCACGGGGAAGAATCGTGAGAGGAGAAGAACAGGACAACGTGGGGCCCGCAAGCGGCTTTCGATCGATCGGAGAGGACGGTTTTGGGGATAAATAGATTAGAAAACATAAGGTAGACGGGTGCGATCATACCAGCACTAGAGCACCGGATCCCATCAGAACTCCGAAGTTAAGCATGCTTGGGCGAGAGTAGTACTAGGATGGGTGACCTCCTGGGAAGTCCTCGTGTTGCATCCCTTTTTTGACGTACCGGTTTCGGATCGAATAGTATTTCTTTCCTACTTCTTTTTTTTCCCCCTCCGTCGGTTGTTTCGTAGATGGACGGCACACGAAGATGGCACCGCACGGGAAAGAATCGTGAGAGGAGAAGAACAGGAGAACAAGGGGCCCGCAAGCGGCTTTCGATCGATCGGAGAGGACGGTTTTGGGGATAAATAGATTAGAAAACATAAGGTAGATGGGTGCGATCATACCAGCACTAGAGCACCGGATCCCATCAGAACTCTGAAGTTAAGCGTGCTTGGGCGAGAGTAGTACTAGGATGGGTGACCTCCTGGGAAGTCCTCGTGTTGCATCCCTTTTTTGACGTACCGGTTTCGGATCGAATAGTATTTCTTTCATTCTTTTTTTTTTCCCCTCTGTCGGTTGTTTCGTAGATGGACGGCACACGAAGATGGCACCGCACGGGGAAGAATCGTGAGAGGAGAAGAACAGGAGAACGTGGGGCCCGCAAGCGGCTTTCGATCGATCGGAGAGGAGGGTTTTGGGGATAAATAGATTAGAAAACATAAGGTAGACGGGTGCGATCATACCAGCACTAGAGCACCGGATCCCATCAGAACTTCAAAGTTAAGCGTGCTTGGGCGAGCTTAGTACTAGGATGGGTGACCTCCTGGGAAGTCCTCGTGTTGCATCCCTTTTTTGACGTACCGGTTTCGGATCGAATAGTATTTCTTTCCTTCTTTTTTTTCCCCCTCCGTCGGTTGTTTCGTAGATGGACGGCACACGAAGATGGCACCGCACGGGGAAGAATCGTGAGAGGAGAAGAACAGGAGAACGTGGGGCCCGCAAGCGGCTTTCGATCGATCGGAGAGGAGGGTTTTGGGGATAAATAGATTAGAAAACATAAGGTAGACGGGTGCGATCATACCAGCACTAGAGCAACGGATCCCATCAGAACTCCGAAGTTAAGCGTGCTTGGGCGAGAGTAGAACTAGGATGGGTGACCTCCTGGGAAGTCCTCGTGTTGTATCCTTTTTTTGACGTACCGGTTTCGGATCGAATAGTATTTCTTTCCTTCTTCTTTTTTTTCCCCTCCGTCGGTTGTTTCGTAGATGGACGGCACACGAAGATGGCACCGCACGGGGAAGAATCGTGAGAGGAGAAGAACAGAAGAACGTGGGGCCCGCAAGCGGCTTTCGATCGATCGGAGAGGACGGTTTTGGGGATAAATAGATTAGAAAACATAAGGTAGACGGGTGCGATCATACCAGCACTAGAGCACCGGATCCCATAAGAACTCCGAAGATAAGCGTGCTTGGGCGAGAGTAGTACTAGGATGGGTGACCTCCTGGGAAGTCCTCGTGTTGCATCCCTTTTTTGACGTACCGGTTTCGGATCGAATAGTATTTCTTTCATTCTTCTTTTTTTTCCCCTCCGTCGGTTGTTTCGTAGATGGACGGCACCGCACGGGGAAGAATCGTGAGAGGAGAAGAACAGGAGAACGTGGGGCCCGCAAGCGGCTTTTGATCGATCGGAGAGGACGGTTTTGGGGATAAATAGATTAGAAAACATAAGATAGACGGGTGCGATCATACCAGCACTAGAGCACTGGATCCCATCAGAACTCCGAAGTTAAGCGTGCTTGGGCGACAGTAGTACTAGGATGGGTGACCTCCTGGGAAGTCCTCGTGTTGCATCCCTTTTTTGTGACGTACCGGTTTCGGATCGAATAGTATTTCTTTCCTTCTTCTTTTTTTTTCCCCTCCGTCGGTTGTTTCGTAGATGGACGGCACACGAAGATGGCACCGCACGGGGAAGAATCGTGAGAGGAGAAGGACAGGAGAACGTGGGGCCCGCAAGCGGCTTTCGATCGATCGGAGAGGAGGATTTTGGGGATAAATAGATTAGAAAACATAAGGTAGACGGGTGCGATCATACCAGCACTAGAGCACCGGATCCCATCAGAACTCCGAAGTTAAGCGTGCTTGGGCGAGAGTAGTACTAGGATGGGTGACCTCCTGGGAAGTCCTAGTGTTGCATCCCTTTTTTGATGTACCGGTTTCGGATCGAATAGTATTTCTTTCCTTCTTCATTTTTTTTTCCCTCCGTCGGTTGTTTCGTAGATGGACGGCACACGAAGATGGCACCGCACGAAGAAGAATCGTGAAAGGAGAAGAACACGAGAACGTGGGGCCCGCAAGCGGCTTTCGATCGATCGGAGAGGAGGGTTTTGGGGATAAATAGATTAGAAAACATAAGGTAGACGGGTGCGATCATACCAGCACTAGAGCACCGGATCCCATCAGAACTTCGAAGTTAAGCGTGCTTGGGCGAGAGTAGTACTAGGATGGGTGACCTCCTGGGAAGTCCTCGTGTTGCATCCCTTTTTTGACGTACCGGTTTCGGATCGAATAGTATTTCTTTCCTTCTTCTTTTTTTCCCCCTCCGTCGGTTGTTTCGTAGATGGACGGCACACGAAGATGGCACCGCACGGGGAAGAATCGTGAGAGGAGAAGAACAGGAGAACGTGGGGCCCGCAAGCGGCTTTCGATCGATCGGAGAGGACGGTTTTGGGGATAAATAGATTAGAAAACGTAAGGTAGACGGGTGCGGTCATACCAGCACTAGAGCACCGGATCCCATCAGAACTCCGATGTTAAGCGTGCTTGGGCAAGAGTAGTACTAGGATGGGTGACCTCCTGGGAAGTCCTCGTGTTGCATCCCTTTTTTGACGTACCGGTTTCGGATCGAATAGTATTTCTTTCCTTCTTCTTTTTTTCCCCCTCCGTCGGTTGTTTCGTAGATGGACGGCACACGAAGATGGCACCACACGGGAAAGAATCGTGAGAGGAGAAGAACAGGAGAACGAGGGGCCCGCAAGCGGCTTTCGATCGATCGGAGAGGACGGTTTTGGGGATAAATAGATTAGAAAACATAAGGTAGATGGGTGCGATCATACCAGCACTAGAGCACCGGATCCCATCAGAACTCCGAAGTTAAGCGTGCTTGGGCGAGAGTAGTACTAGGATGGGTGACCTCCTGGGATGTCCTCGTGTTGCATCCCTTTTTTGACGTACCGGTTTCGGATCGAATAGTATTTCTTTCCTTCTTCTTTTTTTCCCCCTCCGTCGGTTGTTTCGTAGATGGACGGCACACGAAGATGGCACCGCACGGGGAAGAATCGTGAGAGGAGAAGAACAGGAGAACGTGGGGCCCGCAAGCGGCTTTCGATCGATCGGAGAGGACGGTTTTGGGGATAAATAGATTAGAAAACGTAAGGTAGACGGGTGCGGTCATACCAGCACTAGAGCACCGGATCCCATCAGAACTCCGAAGTTAAGCGTGCTTGGGCGAGAGTAGTTCTAGGATGGGTGACCTCCTGGGAAGTCCTCGTGTTGCATCCCTTTTTTGACGTACCGGTTTCGGATCGAATAGTATTTCTTTCCTTCTTCTTTTTTTCCCCCTCCGTCGGTTGTTTCGTAGATGGACGGCACACGAAGATGGCACCACACGGGAAAGAATCGTGAGAGGAGAAGAACAGGAGAACGTGGGGCCCGCAAGCGGCTTTCGATCGATCGGAGAGGACGGTTTTGGGGATAAATAGATTAGAAAACATAAGGTAGACGGGTGCGATCATACCAGCACTAGAGCACCGGATCCCATCAGAACTTCGAAGTTAAGCGTGCTTGGGCGAGCTTAGTACTAGGATGGGTGACCTCCTGGGAAGTCCTCGTGTTGCATCCCTTTTTTGACGTATCGGTTTCGGATCGAATAGTATTTCTTTCCTTCTTCTTTTTTCCCCCTCCGTCGGTTGTTTCGTAGATGGACGGCACACGAAGATGGCACCGCACGGGAAAGATCGTGAGAGGAGAAGAACAGGAGAACGTGGGGCCCGCAAGCGGCTTTCGATCGATCGGAGAGGAGGGTTTTGGGGATAAATAGATTAGAAAACATAAGGTAGACGGGTGCGATCATACCAGCACTAGAGCACCGGATCCCATCAGAACTCCGAAGTTAAGCGTGCTTGGGCGAGAGTAGTACTAGGATGGGTGACCTCCTGGGAAGTCCTCGTGTTGCATCCCTTTTTTGACGTACCGGTTTCGGATCGAATAGTGTTTCTTTCCTTCTTCTTTTTTTTCCCCTCCGTCGGTTGTTTCGTAGATGGACGGCACACGAAGATGGCACCGCACGGGGAAGAATCGTGAGAGGAGAAGAACAGGAGAACGTGGGGCCCGCAAGCGGCTTTCGATCGATCGGAGAGGAGGGTTTTCGGGATAAATGGATTAGAAAACATAAGGTAGACGGGTGCGATCATACCAGCACTAGAGCACCGGATCCCATCAGAACTTCGAAGTTAAGCGTGCTTGGGCGAGCTTAGTACTAGGATGGGTGACCTCCTGGGAAGTCCTCGTGTTGCATCCCTTTTTTGACGTACCGGTTTCGGATCGAATAGTATTTCTTTCCTTCTTCTTTTTTTTCCCCCTCCGTCGGTTGTTTCGTAGATGGACGGCACACGAAGATGGCACCGCACGGGGAAGAATCGTGAGAGGAGAAGAACAGGAGAACGTGGGGCCCGCAAGCGGCTTTCGATCGATCGGAGAGGAGGGTTTTGGGGATAAATAGATTAGAAAACATAAGGTAGACGGGTGCGATCATACCAGCACTAGAGCACCGGATCCCATCAGAACTCCGAAGTTAAGCGTGCTTGGGTGAGAGTAGTACTAGGATGGGTGACCTCCTGGGAAGTCCTCGTGTTGCATCCCTTTTTGACGTACCGGTTTCGGATCGAATAGTATTTCTTTCCTTTTCTTTTTTTTTCCCCTCCGTCGGTTGTTTCGTAGATGGACGGCACACGAAGATGGCACCGCACGGGGAAGAATCGTGAGAGGAGAAGAACAGGAGAACGTGGGGCCCGCAAGCGGCTTTCGATCGATCGGAGAGGAGGGTTTTCGGGATAAATGGATTAGAAAACATAAGGTAGACGGGTGCGATCATACCAGCACTAGAGCACCGGATCCCATCAGAACTCCGAAGTCAAGCGTGCTTGGGCGAGAGTAATACTAGGATGGGTGACCTCCTGGAAGTTCTCGTGTTGCATCCCTTTTTTGACGTACCGGTTTCGGATCGAATAGTATTTCTTTCCTTCTTCTTTTTTTTTCCCCTCCTTCGGTTGTTTCGTAGATGGACGGCACACGAAGATGGCACCGCACGGGGAAAAATCGTGAGAGGAGAAGAACAGGAGAACGTGGGGCCCGCAAGCGACTTTCGATCGATCGGAGAGGAGGGTTTTGGGGATAAATAGATTAGAAAACATAAGGTAGACGGGTGCGATCATACCAGCACTAGAGCACCGGATCCCATCAGAACTCCGAAGTTAAGCGTGCTTGGGCGAGAGTAGTACTAGGATGGGTGACCTCCTGGGAAGTCCTCGTGTTGCATCCCTTTTTTGACGTACCGGTTTCGGATCGAATAGTATTTCTTTCCTTCTTTTTTTTTTTCCCTCCGTCGGTTGTTTCGTAGATGGACGGCACACGAAGATGGCACCGCACGGGGAAGAATCGTGAGAGGAGAAGAACAGGAGAACGTGGGGCCCGCAAGCGCTTTCGATCGATCGGAGAGGACGGTTTTGGGGATAAATAGATTAGAAAACATAAGGTAGACGGGTGCGATCATATCAGCACTAGAGCACCGGATCCCATAAGAACTCCGAAGATAAGCGTGCTTGGGCGAGAGTAGTACTAGGATGGGTGACCTCCTGGGAAGTCCTCGTGTTGCATCCCTTTTTGACGTACCGGTTTCGGATCGAATAGTATTTCTTTCCTTCTTCTTTTTTTTTTCCCCTCCATCGGTTGTTTCGTAGATGGACGGCACACGAAGATGGCACCGCATGGGGAAGAATCGTGAGAGGAGAAGAACAGGAGAACGTGGGGCCCGCAAGCGGCTTTCGATCGATCGGAGAGGACGGTTTTGGGGATAAATAGATTAGAAAACATAAGTTAGACGGGTGCGATCATACCAGCACTAGAGCACCGGATCCCATCATAACTCCGAAGTTAAGCGTGCTTGGGCGAGAGTAGTACTAGGATGGTGACCTCCTGGAAGTCCTCGTGTTGCATCCCTTTTTGACGTACCGGTTTCGGATCGAATAGTATTTCTTTCCTTCTTCTTTTTTCCCCCTCCGTCGGTTGTTTTCGTAGATGGACGGCACACGAAGATGGCACCACACGGGAAGAATCGTGAGAGGAAAGAACAGAGAACGTGGGGCCCGCAAGCGGCTTTCGATCGATCGGAGAGGACGGTTTTGGGATAAATAGATTGAAAACATAAGGTAGACGTGGTGATCATACCAGCACTAAGCACCGGATCCCATCAGAACTCCGAAGTTAACGTGCTTGGGCGAGAGTAGTACTAGATGGGTGACCTCCTGAGAAGTCCTCGTGTTGCATCCCTTTTTTGACGTACCGGTTTCGGATCGAATAGTATTTCTTTCCTTCTTCTTTTTTTTTTCCCCCGTCGTTTGTTTCGTAATGACGGCACACGATGGCACCGCACGGGAAGAATCGTGAGAGGAGAAGAACAGGAGAACGTGGGGCCCGCAAGCGGCTTTCGATCGATCGGAGAGGAGGATTTTGGGGATAAATAGATTAGAAAACATAAGATAGACGGGTTCGATCATACAAGCACTAGAGCACCGGATCCCATCAGAACTTCGAAGTTAAGCGTGCTTGGGCGGAGTAGTACTAGATGGTGACCTCCTGGGAAGTCCTCGTTGCATCCCTTTTTTTGATGTACCGTTTCGGATCGAATAGTATTTCTTTCCTTCTTCTTTTTTTTTCCCTCCCTCGGTTGTTTCGTAATGGACGGCACACGAAGATGGCACCGCACGAAGAAGAATCGTGAGAGGAGAAGAACAGGAGAACGTGGGACCCGCAAGCGGCTTTCGATCGATCGGAGAGGACGGTTTTGGGGATAAATAGATTAGAAAATAAGGTAGACGGTGCGATCATACCAGCACTAGCACCGGATCCCATCAGAACTTCGAAGTTAAGCGTGCTTAGGCGAGAGTAGTACTAGGATGGTGACCTCCTGGGAAGTCCTCGTGTTGCATCCCTTTTTTGACGTACCGGTTTCGATCGAATAGTATTTCTTTCCTTCTTCTTTTTTTTTTCCCCTCCGTCGGTTGTTTCGTAGATGGACGGCACACTAAGATGGCACCGCACGGGGAAGAATCGTGAGAGGAAGAACAGGAGAACGTGGGGCCCGCAAGCGGCTTTCGATCGATCGAGAGGACGGTTTTTGGGTATAAATAGATTAGAAAACATAAGTTAGACGGTGCGATCATACCAGCACTAGAGCACCGTCCCATCAGAACTCCGAAGTTAAGCGTGCTTGGGCGAGAGTAGTACTAGGATGGGTGACCTCCTGGGAAGTCCTCGTGTTGCATCCCTTTTTTGACGTACCGGTTTCGGATCGAATAGTATTTCTTTCCTTCTTCTTTTTTTCCCCCCTCCGTCGGGGTTTCGTAGATGGACGGCACACGAAGATGGCACCGCACGGAAAAGATCGTGAGAGGAGAAGAACAGGAAACGTGGGGCCCGCAAGCGGCTTTCGATCGATGGAGAGGACGGTTTTGGGGATAAATAGATTAAAAACATAAAGTAGACGGGTGCGATCATACCAGCACTAGAGTACCGGATCCCATCAGAACTCCGAAGTTAAGCTTGCTTGGGCGAGTAGTACTAGTGGGTGACCTCCTGGGAAGTCCTCGTGTTGCATCCCTTTTTTGACGTACCGGTTTCGGATCGAATAGTATTTCTTTCCTTCTTCTTTTTTTTTCCCCTCCGTCGTTGTTTCGTAGATGGACGGCACACGAAGATGGCACCGCACGGGGAAGATCGTGAGAGGAGAAGAACAGGAGAACGTGGGGCCTGCAAGCGGCTTTTGATCGATCGAGAGGACGGTTTTTGGGGATAAATAGATTAGAAACATAAGGTAGACGGGTGCGATCATATCAGCACTTGAGCACCGATCCCTCAGAACTACGAAGTTAAGCGTGCTTGGGCGAGAGTAGTACTAGGATGGGTGACCTCCTGGGAAGTCCTCGTGTTGCATCCCTTTTTTGACGTACCGGTTTCGGATCGAATAGTATTTCTTTCCTTCTTTCTTTTTTTTCCCCTCTGTCGGTTGTTTCGTAGATGGACGGCACACGAAATGGCACCGCACGGGAAGAATCGTGAGAGGAGAAGAACAGAGACGTGGGGCCCGCAAGCGGCTTTCGATCGATCGGAGAGGAGGATTTTGGGGATAAATAGATTAGAAAACATAAGATAGACGGTGCGATCATACCAGCACTAGAGCACCGGATTCCATCAAACTCCGAAGTTAAGCGTGCTTGGGCGGAGAGTACTAGGATGGGTGACCTCCTGGGAAGTCCTCGTGTTGCATCCCTTTTTTGATGTACCGGTTTCGGATAGAATATATTTCTTTCCTTCTTCTTTTTTTTTTTCCTCCGTCGTTGTGTTTCGTAGATGGACGGCACACGAAGATGGCACCGCACGGGGAAGATCGTGAGAGGAGAGGAACAGGAGAACGTGGGACCGCAAGCGCTTTCGATCGATCGGAGAGGACGTTTTTGGGGATAAATAGATTAGAAAACATAGGTAACGGGTGCGATCATACCAGCACTAAGCACCGGATCCCATAAGAACTCCGAAGATAAGCGTGCTTGGGCGAGAGTAGTACTAGATGGGTGACCTCCTGGAAGTCCTCGTGTTGCATCCCTTTTTTGACGTACCGTTTTCGGATCGATAGTATTTCTTTCCTTCTTCTTTTTTTTTCACCTCCTCGGTTGTTTCGTAGATGGACGGCACACGAAGATGGCACCGCACGGGAAGAATCGTGAGAGGAGAAGAACAGGAGAACGTGGGGCCCGCAAGCGGCTTTCGATCGATCGGAGAGGACGGTTTTGGGGATAAATAGATTAGAAAACATAAGGTAGACGGTGCGATCATACCAGCACTAGAGCACCGATCCCATCAGAACTCCGAAGTTAAGCGTGCTTGGGCTAGAGTAGTACTAGGATGGGTGACCTCCTGGGAAGTCCTCGTGTTTGCATCCCTTTTTTTGACGTACCGGTTTCGGATCGAATAGTATTTCTTTCCTTCTTCTTTTTTTTTCCCCCTCCGTCGGTTGTTTCGTAGATGGACGGCACACGAAGATGGCACCGCACGGGAAAGATCGTGAGAGGAGAAGAACAGGAACGTGGGGTGCCCGCAAGCGCTTTTGATCGATCGAGAGGACGGTTTTGGGGATAATAGATTAAAACATAAGTAGACGGGTGCGATCATACCAGCACTAGAGCACCGGATCCCATCAGAACTTCGAGTTAAGCGTGCTTGGGCGAGCTTAGTACTAGGATGGGTGACCTCCTGGGAATCCTCGTGTTGCATCCCTCTTTTGACGTACCGGTTTCGGATCGAATAGTATTTCTTTCCTTCTTCTTTTTTTCCCCCTCCGTCGGTTGTTTCGTAGATGGACGGCACACGAAGATGGCACCGCACGGGGAAGAATCGTGAGAGGAGAAAACAGAGAACGTGGGGTCCGCAAGCGTCTTTCGATCGATCGGAGAGGAGGGTTTTGGGATAATAGATTAGAAAACATAAGGTAGACGGGTGCGATCATACCAGCACTAGATCACCGGATCCCATCAGAACTCCGAAGTTAGGCGTGCTTGGGCGAAAGTAGTACTAGATGGGTGACCTCCTCCTGGGAATCCTCGTGTTTGCATCCCTTTTTTGACGTACCGTTTCGGATCGAATAGTATTTCTTTCCTTCTTCTTTTTTTTTTCCCCTCCGTCGGTTGTTTCGTAGATGGACGCACACGAAGATGGCACCGCACGGGGAAGAATCGTGAGAGGAAAGAACAGGAGAACGTGGGGCCCGCAAGCGCTTTCGATCGATCGAGAGGAGGGTTTTGGGGATAAATAGATTAGAAAACATAAGGTAGACGGGTGCGATCATACCACACTAGAGCACCGGATCCCATCAGAACTCCGAAGTTAAGCGTGCTTGGCGAGAGTAGTACTAGGATGGGTGACCTCTTGGGAAGGTTCCTCGTGTTTGGCATCCCTTTTTTGATGTACCGGTTTCGGATCGAATAGTATTTCTCCTTCTCTTTTTTTTTTTTCCCTCCGTCGATTGTTTCGTAGATGACGGCACACGAAGATGGCACCGCACC
>JANAVB010020786.1:0-45975 GCA_029216955.1 Iris pallida
TCTATATATATATATATATATATATATATATATATATATTTATATTATATATATATGAATGGTATTTGGTTATGAGTTGTAGCTTATAGAATTTGACTCGATAGCTAACCTAGGTAGTGGTTGACCATATAGACCAAGTTGACTTAGCTGACTAGATAGTTGACCTGTCGCCAAGAGTTGACTTTTGACCTAGAATGACCCAGTATAATGTAGACTGTACTGTAAACTTCAATTATTATATATATATATATATATATATATTAAATATATATATCTATATATAAAAATATATATATAGAATGGAAAAAAAAATATGAATGGTATTGGTTATGAGTTGTAGCTTATAGAATTTGACTAGATAGCTAACCCTAGGTAGTGGTTGACCATATTGACCAAGTTGACTTAGCTGACTAGATAGTTGACCAGTTGACCAAGAGTTGACTTTTGACCTAGAATGACCTACTATAATATAGACTGTACTGTAAACTTCAATTATTATATAACCTGTATTGCTCTAAATAGGACTTTGTGACTTCAGTTCGAACATCTGTATACATCAGTTGCTCAGGTTATCAGGCGAGTACATTTTTTGATCATTTTCATTCATGATAGTATCTATATTGTCTACTTTAGACTACTTTACTTGATGCTGACACGTTGTTATCACGGACCAGTACTCTATGGATCTTGTCGTACGATGTTATCCGCTCAGCGGATACATCGGGTATTTTATGTTGATGTACTTTACCATGTGCATCGTGTACTCCTTGTATTCTTATTATTCGTGTACAAGTCGTGTGTTCTCATGTTCTCTCGTGTGCTCGCACGTGTTTTTTGTGCAAAACTAACCATCGTGTACATAACATAACTTGATCGGATCCTTGTGTATTGATCGGGGCGGAGGAGTAGAAGTGGTCATGTGATTAAAATCCCTCTAGTGTAACTTGTTGGCATGTCTATTATACCTTCACGTATAATAAAGACTCGTAGTATACATCATCCTATGCCAATCATATGATCATCTTGTGCTCTAAAACACCTATATTTAGTATAGTTCATAGTTTCTTACTATATTTCATGATTCAATTTACTTGTCTATATCTCCTGTATTTCTTGTACTTCTTTACAGTCACATCATGTATTTTATTCTACTGTTTGTTCTATATTTTTTGCCATGTTTTGGATCTGTTTTGAAGATATGTGCTCATTCCTGTCCTGATTGGACTCGTTGCCAAAATATTACAGATAAGTTAGAGGACCCTTGGTACTACCTTTTATGGAGCTGACATTGACAACACTTGCGACCTAGACCCTCAGGAGGATCCAGTTGCACTAAGGAGACTACCATAGTTTTTAGGCTAGATTGCTAGGCTTTGTCTTTCTTTTTTGTGTTGTCTTTGAGTTTGTATTATTTATATATTATGTAGTGGTGTTGATAACACTTAGACTTATTTCATTTCTTGGTTATCTCACTCTGTGGATTTCATATCTATCTTATCGTATCTACCTCTAACTTTTGTGATTGAGTTGTATCTTCTAAGATGTCCTCCGATTGGGGAGTATATTCTATACAGGTACATTTATATTATGTTAGATGTTTGAGACCTAGGACAGCGTTCTACTGCCGATACTGCAGCGTAGGCTAGACGTACCCATGGTCTCATGTCCTTACACTGGGTGCGGGTCGTAACACATTTTTAGTAGTTGCCTATACAGGTTGAGATTCGTATTTGTGCGATGTCGCAGTAGCGCAACGACTTAGTTGTACTACTGCGAGCCTGCTGATAGAATATAGGAAGTAAGGTAGAACGAGAGATACTCAATCACAGTTAGAATTCCTTGAGAGATTCCTTGGACGACCCTTGAGAATCTTATTTTGAACTTCAATTTGAAATCCCTTCCTTTGTTTCTGTTCACCCTTGCTCCTTGTTATTGAATTTGATTTTTTGATGGATCGTTGTTGATTTTGGTTTTTCCTATCGAGATAAATTTTATGGCCGATCTTCTGATAACATATGTTGACAGGAATAATAGAAATGGTAAAACATATACTTGATTATGGAACGAGGAGTTTATCACAGCTATAGTAGCCGACATGGCAGAAACGTAGAAAACTGGCTTCAGATGTACATATCTTGGTTATGAGATTTAAAATTTCTCGTAGCTATACTAGTCGGCATAGCGAGAATTCTAGATGACATGATTATATAGGTGCATACCCCAGTTATGGAATCTACCGTTTATCATAACCTTGCTTACTGACATGTCGAGGATCATGAGTAACATGACTTTGGACAGACGCATATGATTATCAGATTGTATCTTGAGAATGTTTTTAAACATATCATCTCTATCGTACCTTTCTGTTGTTATAAAATTATATTCCATCATCAAATAACTTAGGAGTAGGGATATTTTAGTTCTTGTAAAGCTTATTCATATGTAGTTCTTTCATAGTGTAATGATTTGATGACTTGTAGAGTGTGTGTATCCTAGAGATGACAGCTAGCATTGGTATTAGAATAGTAACCCATTGTAGATGATTCCTCTGATATTTATAATACCTACCAGTTTTTTATAATATGTAGAATGTTAGCCTACCTTACAGCCTTGATGATTTATTGTTTCCATTTATTCTTCCAATATGGCACCCATGACCAGAGCCCGTCCCCTGAGCGTAGCTGCAGTTTCAGATATGACTGAGAGCATGCTTCCACCTCTATTGCTCAGGAGGTAGTAACCCCTCCGGCTGACCAGAGGGTAGTGGTACCTCCTGCCATTGAGGAGGTGTTGGCTGCCTCGTCCGAGAGTTTTTCTTCATCTTCTGTCATTCAGAAGAGAGCTGTAGTTTCGCCTGAGATCGAGAGTGCCTTCTGGAGTGGTACCCCATACCATATTCTCGGGGGAGGGGGTTTATTCCTGATGGAGCTCTGATACTTGGACTTCTCTGGGATGTGTTAGAGACAGAGAGTTCAGGCCGAGATCCTGAGGGAACAGAGCCAGAGGATTCAATAATTGTGGGACTTAGTGCATTCAGGAGGAGAGCTTAGTTCCAAGAGAGTGAGGAGCAATATATACCCAGAGCCTCAGGAGTACCCAGTCTTTCAGCCTAGACCATCCTATCCAGTCTAGATTCTTGTCCAGCAAAGGCCAGTTGAGCGAGTGCCTACCTGTGCTTATTGTAGGAAGCCTGGACATATATGGGACCACTGTAGGAATATGAGAGGGGTGTGCCTATTTTGTGGGTCAGCTGCACACATGCTGCGAGACTGCCCTGATGTACTTACCCCAGCCAAGGCCCCGCCTCCAAGAGGAAGTTTTAGTCACCAGCCCTAGTTGGAGGTGAGTTCGACCTAGACCTTAGCATGTCTTTTGAGATGATTTGATGCACCCTACCATTGTTGGTTTGTTTCGATACCTTATGTTTTGCCTTTATGATATAGTATGGTTAGTATAGCTAGATGAGCCCTAGGTTGAAATTGCATGATCAGACCCTGTATGTTATTCTTTCAGATTGTATAATTTAGATAAGTTTTCTTAAGACCCTGATTATGGGGGACGTGACCCTAAGAGGAGTACGACCAACCTAAATTTCGAGGACGAAATTTTTCTAAGGGGAAGGATTGTAACTACCACTTTTCTAAAATGAAGGTAATTTTGAAATTTTGTAAAATTGATCATGTTAGTTATTAAATAATGGATTTAAATCATGTTAATGATAAATTGGTGAATTTTTGATTATTTTAATATTGTTTAATTTAATGTATTGTGATTTTGTTATTTGCTTGTGAAACCTTAGGACTACTTTGCCTAGAGACTAACCATGACTATGGAGACCTAGATAACATAATTAGAGTAGTATTTAGACTGTAATCTAGTAGGAAATCACTTAGAACCTAATTAAAGAATATAAACAAGGTGTTAGTTTGGGCCTTTAGCTAAGGGGCTTGATTTGACAACTTAGAAAGGCCTTTAGGCTAATGTGACTTGATCCAAACCCTAGAACAACTATATGACCAGCCAAGAGCAGCTCTCTCACCCTATAAAACACATCATTAGCCCCCATTCATCTCTCTTTATTGAAACCCTAACCCTAATTGTGTTTTTCTCCAAATTTGTCCCCTTTCACTAAATCAACTGCAAATTCAATTACAATCAATTGCAAACTACTACCCTTGAGTAGAGGAGGTCTATATTGGCTAGCTAGGAGGGATTTGGAGCAATTTGACCATTGGATTTGGTGGGAGAACCTTGCAAGAGAATTTTTATTGGGATTCCAACTCCCAATTGGTAAGAGCCTCTAAACCTTTCTAATTTTTGTTTTCTTTCCATAGATGCATTCATTTAGGTCCCCCTAGCATTAGGCTAAGATTGGTTCGAAATCGAATCCATTTGGGGTGCAGTATCGCAAGAGTATCAGATACGTGTCTCAAGTGTTCGATGAAATGCCCCATAGGATGTTTTGTTCACCAATTTCTAAATGAATTATATATTTAAGTAGCTAATTAACTGTAGATTATAATGGTGTCTGACTAAGTCGAGTTTGAAGTGGTTTGCTATGTCATTCCGGACACTGGGGACTCGCTGCTTGCACTACACAGAGTGAAAAATGCTGCCCTGCTACTACAGGCTTCGTGAAACCTTGACACACCACTATTTCAAACCCTAGTGACTGATTGGGTAGCCCACATGACTGAATCCTAGTCTAGGGAGTGGGGCCTGGATTGGTTATGATTTAGATTGGTGGCATTAGCCACAGATTTACAGTCGAATACTGCACTGTTTGACACTTTTGGACACTCTATACATTCGACACTCTGGACACATTTTGCTTGGCACTGCTTGGACACTTGGACCCATGCTGACACTCTCCATGACACCTAGACACCACTCGATACTGCACATTGGTTTGCCACATCTGGCACTCAAAGTCGAGCACACACACTTCACTTTTTCTGATATACTGTGACACCATTGCTTTGACTCTATGACACTCATATTAACTGTAGCACTTGGACACTTCATGGACACCATGTTGACACATCACTTTACACTTGTATTCCTTTTCATTTGGCACTCGATCATACACTCATTCACTCATTTACATGTTGATACTGTTGGCTCTGTACTTGCACACTATGATACTGCTCTGACACTGCCTTTTACATCTCGACACCCTCTTTCCATTTGCAATTACATAGTATGTGTGTGTGTGTATATATATATATATATATATATATATATATATATATATATTGATATGGATATATATTTGAATGTTTGTATGTTGTTTAGTTAGTTTGGGGATTTCTGGGTTGTTGGTTAGTAGGTTTATATGTGTGAGGTTGCTATATCTGATGTATATATATGTGAGTGTTAATAGTTATAGTGTTTGTGGCCTTGATATGTTTTGGGTATAACATATGTGGGTTTGGTCTGATCCTGTGTGTGTAAGCTCAGATTTATGATTAGGTGTAGGATTTGCTAGCATGGACACACACACACACACACACACACACACCACACACACAGATATATATATATATATATATATATATATATATATATATAAATATATATATATATATTTTTTTATATAATATATATATATATATATATATATATATATATATATATATATATATATATATATATATATATATATATATATATATATATATATATATATATATATATATATATATATGAGGTTTGTATGGATGTGGGTTGTATATTTTTTTGGGGGTTTGCATATGCATTTGAGTTGTTAGTGTAATCTCAGATTTCTGAGATATACATATGGGTTCAGTCCTAAATTTTTGTGGCTTGTTTATGTTTTGGGATAGGTCTATGTGTGAGTTACTTGTATTTGTCACTTGCCAATTTCCTTTTGACCTAGCCATTGCATTCATATTAGCCCAGTCACTCTTATGTTGTACTGCAACCTGGGTGCAAACACTACTTACATGTCCTACATCATGTCCATTTCATATTGGTCCAATCTTACCACATCATCCTGCATATGTCCATTACCTGGAAGTTCTGTCCTGCTCCCAGTCATCCACTAGATACTTGAGTATAAGGACAATACAAGCCTTGCATTGCATTTAGCCACTCATGTCCTGCATTAGAGTTTTAACCCATTCAATTGATCTGTTCAGTTTTGAATGTTCAGATGTTAACTTGTTCAGACTCTGAGTGACCATTAGAATGTTCTGCCCTCATTCAGATATTCAAACATCATTGCTTTTATCTATTGTTCTGACCACTTTAAATTTAGGTTCAGTTTCATATCTTAGATGTCCTACATCCTCTCTATTTTTACTGTAACCTTAGTGTTAGTCCACCCATTCCTAGTACAGACATTATCAGATGAGTGTGTCTGAACACATTGGTTCAGACCACTATTCCCTATCCAAAGTAGTAGGAGAGTCCTTGAGCTTGAGTTTAGGATTACCTTGGTATAATCTTGCTCATTCTTAGGGGTGCTCCCTGCAGCTTTTGGCCAGTCCCAGTCTAGGAAGAAATTTGTATATAGGTTGCCTTCCCTATTTACTTCATATTCTTCACTGCAGTATTCCATTACCTGCACTCCTCCATTAAAGGTACTGATTTGAGTCTTCAAGTCACTCTTATTCACTGCACTCTTCATTAAATATCCTACATTACAGAACCATTGTATGCTGCCCAATCTCATTCATGTACTACATTCAAAGTTAGGTACCAGCACATGTTAGGATATGATATACATTGTACATATTTCTATGTGTTTTGGTTTGAGGAGTTGAGGGCTGCCTTAGTCCTAGCCCTCTGGTACTTTGTACCTAGAATATAGTATACATCTATATGATGAGTAACATATATGTATTTGATGAGATATATTATATTTTATATCTTATATATATAAAAAAAAATATATATATATATAAATACATATACATATACATATACATATATATATATATATATAAATATATATATATATATATATTTTTTTTTTCATATATATATATATATATATATATATATATATATATATATATATGATATACCTTATACATATATGGTATAAAATTATGTTATGCATTATATTGTGGATATGTTTTGAGGGTAAGATATATGGGATAAGGTATGGTGATTATACATAATGTATAGGTGGTTTGTTATATTGAAGAAGTTAGGAGTTAGCTCTTGATTTGTAAGTACATGTAGATAGATGCCTAGAGATGTAAGTGTGATATTGGTTATGGGTTAGGGTTGGAGATACTTATATATATGTTAATGGTATTTGGTTATGAGTTATAACTTATGGAATTTGACTAGGTAGCTAATCCTAGGTAGTAGTTGACCATATAGACCAAGTTGACTTAGTTGACTAGATTGTTGACCAAGTTGACAAAGAGTTGACTTTTGACCTAGAATGATCTAGTATCATGTAGATTGTATTGTGAACTTCAATTATTATATATTTGAACTTTTTATAACCTGTATTGCTCTAAATAGGACTTTGTGACTTCAGTTCGAACATCTGTATACATTAGTTGCTCAGGTTATTAGGCGAGTACATTCTCTGATCATTTTTATTCATGATAGCATCTATATTTCCTGCTTTAGACTACTTTACTTGATGCTGACACGTTGTTATCATGGACCAGTACTCTATGGATCTTGTCGTGCGATGTTATCCCCTCAGCAGATACATCGGGCATTTCATGTTTATGTACTTTACCATGTGCATCGTGTACTCCTTGTATTCGTATTATTCGTGTACAAGTCGTGTGCTCTCATGTACTCGTGTGCTCACACGTGTTTTCTTGTGCAAAACTAACTATAGTGTACGTAACATAACTTGATCGGATCTTTGTGTATTGATCGGGGCGGGAGAGTTGAAGTGGTCATGTGATTAAATCCCTCTAGTGTAAATCGTGTGCATGTCTATTATACCTTCACGTATAATGGAGACTCGTAGTATACATCGTGTGCAAACCTATGCCAATCACATGATCATCTTGTGCTCTAAAACACCTATATTTAGTATAGTTCATAGTTTCTTACTATATTTCATGATTCAGTTTACTTATCCATATCTCCTGTATTTCTTGTACTTCTTTACAGCATGTCATGTATTTTATTGTACTATTTGTTCTATATTTTCTGCCATGTTTTGGATCTATTTTGGAGATATGTTCTCGTTCCTGTCCTGATTAGACCCGTTGACAAAATATTACAGATAACTTGGAGGACCCTTGGCACTACCTTTTATGGAGCTCGCATAGACGACACTTACGACCTGGACCCTCAGGTGGAACCAATTGCACTGAGGAGACTACCATAGTTCTTAGGCTAGATTGCTAGGCTTTGTCTTTCTTATTTGTGTTGTCTTTGAGTTTGTATTATTCAGATATTATGTAGTGGTGTTGATAATACTTAGACTTATTTCATTTCTAGTTGTATCTCATTTTGTGGATTTTTTATCTATCTTATCGTGTTGTTTATCTACCTTTAGCTTTTTTGATTGAGTTGTATCTTCTAAGATGTCCTCCGATTGGCAAATATTATGTACAAGTATATTTATTTTGTGTTAGATGTTTGAGACCTAGGACGGCGTTCTACCACCAACACTGCGGTGTAGGCTGGATGTACCCACAGTCTCGTGCCCTTACACTGGGTGCGGGTCGTGACAGCCGGTACCAACGACTCAGTCGAAGACATGATTCTGATCCAGGACCCACCTTCGTAGTCGGGATACATGATAGATATCATTTATCACGAGATAAGAAGGATGAAGAGCGGGATAAAAAACTCGCCTTCACTCGTCGAATTTGTCGAGGCGACCATTGTACTCTGAATAGGTGGAATACAAGACCGTCAACATAACCCAAGAATAAGACAAACCGAAGGAAAGGCTAATAATCTCACCTACAATCTGACCTCCCTTGCCAAACATCTGCTATAAATACCCAAACTCAACTCACTCATGACTCGGGACTGCTGCTCTAGTCTATTGTCGGCTCGGACTAACATGCTGAGCCTGGGCATACTGTATTGGATGCTGGCGTTGAAACTGTTGGGCTTGCATCAGAAGAGGATGCTTAACATGTGATTGGGCTGACTCTGCTGGTTTCCTCTGGGCCTCAATTGCCAAAGGTACTGGGGCAACTAACGAAGCGCGAGGATGCAAGAGTGGGCAAGACCTATATGGTTAGATGCTCCATATCTGAGATACTGACGATTGACCCTCATGTACTGGACTCTGATGTGCCCTAGCTTACCACAAAAATAACATCCTATCTAACCTGACTACCTGGACTGTTGTACTGATTCCACCGTCGGTGTTGATGATACTATCTAACGAGGAGCTAGCTGATCTAGAGCTCTAACTAATCGGTCTAGGGGTAAGACCTATCAATTTTTTTTTAAATTTTTTATTTAATTATTTAATCTAAATGGTGAATTTTAGATATTTTTAAATAATTATTTATTAATATATATGGCCTTAGTCATGGTTAAGTTTTGAGATGTATGTCAACTAGGAATTATGGCACGGAGAGTGTAGTCGTGTGCTTTGACTAGTATATTACCCATAGTAGTGAAGGTATAGCCATATGTGTGTCCCTTCTAGGAAAACAAGTCAAATTTGTGACTTAACCCATATAAATAGCTTAAATAACTAATTAATTAAGACTTTGATATTTTAGGAGACCCGGTTGTACCAAACTATTCGAACTTGACTCGAACCAAACCTAAAGCTATGTAGACATGTTATGTGTTCAAAGGCGTCCATGTAGATATATATATTATATATATTTCATAAATTATTTTAATAGTCCAAATAAGTATTATTTTTATAAATGATTGTTATATATAATATATATTATTTGCTATTAAATATATAGTTTATTTTGGAATATGATCACATTTTCTTAAAATGCCATTTTAGATTTTTTCTTAGGCTATATATACTTGTGTATATATAAATATATTCATAGTATACAAATGTATGAACATATACAATACATATATCAAATGGAAATAAAAATCAAAATATATTAATGTGACCAATACTTTTTCTCCCTCCGACCCTAACAGAACCCAGCCCGTGCTCAGGAACTTGGTTTCAATGTTGTTTGAATCAAATTCAAACTTAACCAATCCAATTGAATCTTTTGCATTATCTAAATATCTTCAAGATTAACTAAATCTTGATTTTATTGGGATGTAAATTCAGATGGAAAATCAAAGTCGAATAGTGTATATATATGCTCGGAAGAACAAAAAACGATCGAAAACACCCATTTGCATCACCAAACCCTGACATCTGCGGCTTTCCATGAAGCTCACCTAACCCAACGAACGTTCCTAGTCGCCTTTGACCGTCGAAAACCCGCTGGAGACGACGCAGTCGCTGCAGCCCGACCACACAACCGACAGACGCGACTATGAGGTACCATACTTCTCGATCATGTTTCTTGTTAAATACTCGACCAATTGTCGAACTATTTGATTCCTTTAGAAACAACCTAACCGAATCAACACCCTGTTAAGTAGTTTATGTTAATCAGGATCTGATTCAATAGAAAATCAAATCAAAACAAGAAAAATAGGGAAAAAACTGATGTACAAAACAGTAGAAAACTGTTTAGGAACCCTATTTGGAAGGACATTTTTTGCTAATCCATAAAAATATTAAGAAATATATTTAAATAGATTCGTAGATAGTATAATCAAGATTAAAACCCTACTATTAGTTTTAATTATAGTTAATTAGGCAACAAGAGAAATCAGTGTGAAGATAAAAAAACTATAGTAAAACAGTTTTGAGAACTAGAAATTTCCTGATACGGGGTCCATCCCGACAAACTGGAACCCGAGAGCGTCAGAAGGTGCATATGGATGTTGCGGATGTGTGGGCTTTGACGGAACTCGAATTGGTTGCGTGTGCGTGACAAATTTGAGGCATATAGGTCGAAGAATCCCATATTAGCCACTTTGCAAAAATTCTAATTATTTCGTGCACAATTGTCATATCATGACGAAACTTACACCATTGGACTCGTATAATTTTTATGGTCTTGTGAGCCAAGTTTGGTCCAATTCTGAGACAGTTGATCGGATCGCCGTTTTGGCGGACCCACGATCCGACTCAACGGACGATTTTGTGCATGGTTCATCGAAATCCAAAATTGGATATACTGTTGAGTTCATATCAAAAAATTGGACTCGTAGGTATAAAAGTTTGAAAAGTAAAATACAGCAATCACAGAAGCGCAGGTGACAACATTCGCTACATATAACTTCATAAAAGCGCAGACAGTAACGAAGTCACAGTAGACGTACAAAGATGGTGCATAAAAAGGAAAAGTTCTTTATTAAAATCATGTCTACAAAGATCTATTACAGATTTTTCATGATTACAAATAATGACTAAAATGCCTAAAATCTACAAATGGGCAATCTTCACAAATTGCACAGCCCCCCAAATGCGCAGCAATGTCAGAGCGAATCAATTTTTCGTCAGAGAAAGCCACTTCCTAGCTCGGCACGGAGGAACTCCACTATGGCTAATAAAGCAGCTATTGGCCCGAGTAAGAATGCAGTTCCTGCTCACAATGCTATTGCGGCTCTTGGACAGGGCAGAGCACAACCTATGGCTCTTCGGTTGGCAATAAATCCAAACCCGGCAGCTTGGACCTCGAAGACCTCCAAGATGTTGTTCAGGTTCAAACTCCTTATATCAAATTCTCAAGTGCATCTCAAAACCCAATACTCGTCCTTTTATAATAACATAGCTTCTTTGAACGAAGAGATCCGCAACCAACAGTCGACTTGTGCAAGGCCAACGACCGTTTGAAGCTAAGTTGGGATCGAGCATGACTGTGGAAATGCTATGAGACCATGGACGTAGCTTCTCAGAAAAGCTTCCCTTTATATAGGCTGAGTGTGTTCCAACCCCAAACTCCACGTGCCATCGGTCAAAGACCCCTAAATTAATAGGAAGAACCAAAGATTCAACACAATTCATTAGGTTCATTTGATTGAATCCTAGGCCACGAACTCCTTGAATTCCCCAAAAGATGGCGGTAATAAAAGATACGTTGACTCAGTAGACACAAAGGGGCATCATTAATCACAAAGAGATCTCAGAAAGTCCCTAGACGTTTCGTAAAAGCGCAGTGGCTTCACAAAGCTTTCAGAAGTCCCTCATTGCTTCGTAAAAGCAAAATAGCTTCACAGAACCCCACCAATAGTCTTCTCGTCGCCCAAAAGTGGAGCGACTCAGCCGTCTGTGAAACACAGTATCTTCGTCGCCCAAAAGCATAGTAACTCCGTCGTCTTCGGAACACAGTCTCCTCGTGGCCCAAAAGCGCAGTGACTCTATCGTCTTCGAAATATAGTCTTTTCATCGCCCAAAAGTGCAGTGACTCCGTCATCACCCAAAAGCATAGTGACTCCGTCGTCTTCAAAACACAGTCTCCTCGTCGCCCAAAAGCGCAATGACTTCGTCATCTTCAAAATACAGTCTCCTAGAAGCCCAAAATCGCAGTGACTCCGTCGTCCTCAAAAAGAAGTATCCTCGTCGCCCGAAAGCGTAGTGTCACGACCCGCACCCAGTGTAGGGGCACGAAAAGTGGGTATAACCAGCCTACGCCGCAGTGTCGATGGTAGAACGCTGTTCTAAGTCATGAACATAACTAACCACAATATGATATACTCTCCAAACGGAGGCCAAATCACAAAAGGTACAACTCAATCAAAAATCTAGAGGTGGAAATAGCACGGCGTAAAAAATAAAGAAATCCTCAAAACTGGGGTACAAACAGGAAGAGAAATAAATCCAAGTCAACAACATCAAGTCTCAAAATCTCACAATAATACAACTCTGAATCCACGAAACACAAATGACATAAAGAAAGGAAATAACAGTCTAACTATCTACTCTAGGCAATGGTAGGATCCTCAGCAGCTACCTGTGAAGTACAGGTAGACAACTCTAGAGGGGGGTGAATAAAGTTTATAACGAAAATGATAAATTAAAAACTTAAACTCTCTTCACCAACTAAATAATCAGAGTAAAAGAAATACGGAAATAAAGAGTAGAGAGCAAGCACAACACAGCAAGATTTTTAACCTGGTTTCCCTCGTGGAGGACTAGTCCAGGCCTGAGAACTCTAGCTCAAGATTGAAATCTACTATTTGTGAAATAGGGTTACAACGACATGCCTTTTCACAGAAGAGCACGCCAAACTTCTTTCAATGATCGCTTTGGCGAAACTTGGACTTTTCCAAGTGACTTACAACTTCTTGCACTTCAAACTTCTAGCTGGATCGTACCGAGCAACTTAGACGGTTGGGAAGTTTGAATGCTAAGTGGATGGGAAGGTAAGGCTCTTTAATATATAGGCTACGTAAAAGAAGAAAAAGAGAAGATTGGATGGTTTCAAATGAGAGAAACCAAGGCCTATTTATAGGGTTTAGGGTAGGCAGAATTCGGCCAGAATTCGGTATGTAGAATTCAAATTTTTTGCCGTTGGACAACTAGCAGTGATCAAGACCTAAAAATCAGCATCCTGTAATTTAAGGGGCAGAGTTCGGCCCGAACTGTGTGGAGGCAGAGTTCGGCCCGAACTCTGTCTCCTATGGACGGAATGTTCTTAGTGGGATTTGGATGAATGGGTTGATTGGGATTTGGGCTAAGTAAACCTATAAAGCTACGTCTAGCCCAAAGTTGCTCAATATGACCCAACGTACATCATCCTATACTCGAAAACAATAAAAAATACAGACTCCAGTATATACAGAATAGTAAATCTTCAAGCAGCTGTGATCTTGAGCCAATGAGCTGAGTTGATTGATTACGAGCTCGATGTGTCAAATTCGACTATGACAAATATTGTTTTGTTAATTTTCAAGATTAGCTTAACTGTGATCCTGCTTGGGTCAACAATCTCCCCCATTTTCATAATTGACAAAATATGATATTTGTATGTCTCAATATTCATACCTGGACACATTATGGCTCCCCCGTACTTGAACAAACGTACTCCCCCGTAAACTGATATTTCCTGTGACAAGTACTCATCCAAATATACATATCCAAGTATACACAATTTATTTACTAATACAAATAGCAATGGTTCACAATTCATAGACAAATATCAGTGGTTCTCTCCCTTTTGACAATCAGCAAAAATGGAGACAAAAATAGAGAAGTAATAAAACTACCATCCACATAAAGAAAGAGAACATGCAAGTAGTTGTACTAACTCAGAGCAAACTGAGCCATAGAGTTGAAAAACATAAAAAACATAAGCAAAAAGAAATATATTGCCAAAATAAAAATAGTCTGAATCATCAGTGGCAGTACAATAGCCATATCCATCAAGGAGCATGGGAAGGCCCCACACCATCAGAACCGGTACGACGGGGATCCACAAATGCAGAAGTCGAATCAAGATAGCAACGAACCAAGAATCGTCAATGCGATAACCGTCGTGAGACGGATCATACATCATTGAAATCGGCATCGTCGGATGGGAGGCCATGGAGTACTGAATGTCGTAGATGGAGTTGCTGAGAGCACTCATCTGTAGAGTGGTACGGTAGTCCATCTGCGTCCAGCGATCATCCATCTTAGCCCAGCGCGCGTCCTCCAAACGGAAGCGATCGCGAAGCATGGTCTGAATAGAGTCCAGTGTAGCAGTGGACTCGGGAGCAGGTGAATCGGGAGCAGCAAAGGATGCAGGAGAGTCAGGCTCCTCAGCATCATCAGACTCAGAAGAGGCTACAGCAATAATAGTTCTCCTTGTCTTAGTCAGAAAGGCAGGAGGGGGCAAGGACTGACACTGATCCAATAGGACATAAAAGGCACGAAAAATTAAAGGAAGATACATGGTATAAACCAATGATTTTGGTTTAGGCCTAGTACGAATCATCCAATCCATCATCGTGCAAGAAAAGTTAAAGGGGACGCAAAAGTGGAGAAAGAAAAGAGCAGTAATCTCAAAGTAAGTAATTTCATCTGTCGATCCAGATTTTGGCAAGAACGAAGAAAATATAATACGATGAAGTTCATAAAAATGATTATTGAGATGTTTAGCCATAAGTTTTCGAGGAGAAGGATTTGGAGAGCAAAGATCACCCTTGAAACTTTCCAACGTGGTCTCACCGGGGAAAACAAAGTCCCGAGCATCATCAAGCCGTTCCCAAGTGTTGGGGTCGAGCAAACCAAGAAGGTCGGCTAACTCAAAATCATCAAAAGATACGTCGATACCGGCGATACGTGAATAGATGCGGTCGCGGTCATAAGTCATGTTGTAATAAAACATTTGAATGGCATTCACATGGATCGGTTCACGAGTTGCAACAAGTTCATCAAGACATAAGTCACGAAAGTTAGGAAGAAAATTGGAAAACACCGTAAACTTACTAGGGTGTCCGACAAAGACACTACGATGACGAAAGTCGACGACCATGCGTTAGACGCATCTAAGGACACAAAAATACGATCATCGTATGTGTCGGCATTGATGGGTGGAGGTAGGTTAAAAAGAGGGTGGATCATGTTAGGAGGAGGATGAGGAATAGGTTGTGGTGGAGGATTAGGTTGTGGGTTTGGGTTAGGATTAGTAGAAGATTCACCAATACTTCTCCTTTGTCTCTTACCCCTACCAAGCAACCTAGGTGCCATGAAAAAAATGAGATTGAAGAGAAAGAAAGAGATATACCTTAACAAAATAGACCTAAGATGGAGGAGAAGAACTCTAAGAGTGACTTCCTTGAGTTTGGAGAGGGATTCTCCCAAGGAATGAAAACTTCTAGGATTAGGGTTTTGAAAGAAATATGTGTGAAGATGTATGAAGAAGACAATAGAGGGAAGAGAGAGAGAGAGAGGCAATCCTGAATATATGTCCCTTTGGTCGGCTGGTCGGGTGAAACATGAGCCATTGGATGAAGATTAGATCAATGGCTGAGGGTGTCCCGAGGTTCTGGAACAAGGAGGCCGAACTCGGCTCGAACTTTATATGGGGGCAGAGTTCGGCCCGAGTTCTGGTCCCTTGGGCCAGAACTTCAAGCAGGAAATTAAAAGCAAGATAGGAAGAATATTATGGATAAATGGTCAAAAAGAATTTAAGAAATTTAGAAATTTCAAATGGGGCAGGCTATAAATAAAAATTAACCATATAATAACTAAGGAGTTATGACATAAATCAATATGGTGATGCTGCTATGGGGTAGCTGCAGGGGCCGGATCCCAGCTAGCGGTAGTCCGAAGACTAGTGCAACGTGTCGCTTAGGCTTTTATGCCTTGTTGTCAGAAGGACCCTTTCGGCTTGTACCCATAGCAAAGTCAGCATAGAGAATCGTAACATAGTCGATAATTACGCATGCTAATTTAATGTATAACCGTTTCATCCAAAATTCCTAATTCATGACAAAGAAAATTAAATCGCTCCTCGGATAATGGTTTTGTAAAGAAATCGACCAACTGATGATCAGTGTCAATAAATTCTAAATTAATAATGCCATTCTATTGGTGATCACGCAAAAAGTGGTGACGAATTTTAATGTGTTTCATGCGTGAGTGACATATGGGGTTCTTAGTGAGATTTATAGCACTAGTGTTGTCACAAAATATAGGAATATGCATAAAAGATAAGTTATAGTCTTCAAGGGTTTGTTTCATCCACAAAATTTGTGCACAACAACGACCAACTGCGATATATTCAGCTTCTGTTGTGGATAGTACGATAGAATTCTGCTTCTTGCTAAACCAAGAGACTAGAGCCTTTCCTAATAAATAACACGTGCCGCTAGTACTTTTACGGTCGACCTTACATCCGGCGAAATCAGCATCAGAGTAACCAATGAGGTCAAATGATGTTGATTTGGGATACCATAGGCCCACTGTAACCGTACCCTTAAGGTATCGAAAGATATGCTTGACGGCGAACATGTGTGATTCCTTAGGATTTGCTTGATATCTGGCACACATGCAAACGCTAAACATAATATCAGGGCGACTAGCAGTTAAATAAAGTAGACTGCCTATCATACCTCGATACTTACGTTGATCAACAGGTTTACCATTTTCATCTGGTTCTAGTTTGGTTGTAGTAGCCATTGGAGTGCCGATTGGTTTGGCGTTATCAAGGTCAAATTTCTTCAGCATGTCCTTTGTATACTTTGATTGACAGATGAAAGTTCTATTTGATGTTTGTTTGACTTGCAGTCCAAAAAAGTAATTGAGCTCCCCCATCATGCTCATTTCAAACTCGGTCTGCATACACTTAGCAAAATCTTGACAGAGTGTTTCATCAGTAGAACAGAATATAATATCATCAACGTAAATTTGTACTAAAAGAATAGTGTTTTTGAAAGATTTTATAAAGAGTATAGTGTCAATTTTCCCTTTTGAAAAACCTTTATCAAGCAAGAAATTGCTTAGGCATTCATACCAAGCTCTAGGGGCTTGTTTGAGGCCATATAGCGCTTTCTTGTGTTTGAAAACATGGTCGGGAAATTTGTGAGTTTCAAAGCTAGGGGGTTGTTTTACCAAAACTTCCTCCTTAATAAATCCATTCAAGAAAGCACTTTTAACATCTATTTGAAACAGTTTAAAATTTTGAAAATTAGCAAATGCACAAAGCATCCGAATGGATTCATGTCTTGCAACGGAAGCATATGTCTCATCGAAGTTGATACCTTCCTCTTGGTTGTATCCTTGAGTTACTAGACGAGCTTTGTTGCGTGTAACTGAACCATCTTTATTTACTTTGTTACAAAAAACCTATTTCGTACCAATAATCGAATGATTAGCTGGCCTAGGAAAAAGTTCCCAAACCTGGCTCCTCTCGAATTGGTTGAGTTCTTCTTGCATGGCAGAAATCCAAAACTCATAATTAAAAGCTTCTAAAACATTTTTAGGCTCAATTTATGAAATGAAGGCAGTGCTAGCAATGGAGTCTCTCAATAATGATCGAGTACTTACTCCATGTGAAACCTCATCTATGACCAAGTTTTCTGGATGTGAAGGCTTGAAAGAGAATTTCTTTGACAAGCCCTCCAGAGAATTGGTTTCAGTGGTGGTATTCATCGGCGTAGAAGTCGATGGCTCAATATTATCGTCAGGAGAGGCTGTTGCACTATTATCTTCATCAAAAGTCACATTTGTAGACTCTTCCACAATTAATGAGTGTTTGTTGAACACTCTATATCCCTTGCTCTTGGCCGCATAGCCAAGAAATATACCATCGTCAGCTTTGGCATCAAATTTGCCTAAGTTGTCTTTGGTGTTAAGGATAAAACATCGACAACCAAAAACTCTAAAATAAGAAACATTTGGAGTTCTTCCAAACCAAAGCTCATAGGGTGTTTTCTTCGTAATAGGACGAACTAGTACCCTATTTAAAATATGGCATGCTGTACTGGCAGCTTCAGCCCAAAAATATTTCGGAAGTAAAAATTTATTCAGCATGACTCTAGCCATATCGCCAAGAGTTCTATTCTTCCGCTCTACAACACCATTTTGTTGAGGAGTTCTAGGACAAGAAAACTCATGATCAAAACCATTTAAATCATAAAACTTTTTAAAATCATTATTTTCGAATTCGCCTCCATGATCACTTTGGATTCGAGTAATCATGTAGCCTTTTTCGTTTTGAACCCTTTTAGCAAAGATTTTGAAAACAGAAATGGCATCACTTTTG
This sequence comes from Iris pallida, assembly GCA_029216955.1. Classification (NCBI taxonomy): domain Eukaryota; kingdom Viridiplantae; phylum Streptophyta; class Magnoliopsida; order Asparagales; family Iridaceae; genus Iris; species Iris pallida. The sequence continues at coordinate 18,708 of JANAVB010020786.1, forward strand.
TTTGTAAGATAGAAAACCCAAGTGAATCAAAAAAAAATCATCTACTATAACAAAGGCGTAGAGTTTTTCACCAAGACTGGCTACTCTACTAGGACCAAATAAGTCCATGTGAAGTAATTGCAAGGGTCTAGTAGTACTTACAGTGTTTATGGAATGGAACGAGGACTTGGTTGCTTTATTTAACTCACATTCGGCATATACCGTGTCCTTTTTGAATGTGATATCGGGCAAGCCTCTTACTAGCTTCTTAGTCGATAGCCTGGATATAGTATCCATGTTGGCATGACCAAGATGTTGGTGCCACAGTAGTCTCTCATCCTTGTTGACGTAGAGGCATCTTCCTGCACTGTTAGTATCTCTAGCTAGATATAAAATGCAAATGTTATCCTCTCTTATCCCTTCAAAAGCGATGTCTCCCGTTGACCTATCATAAATATAGCATTTATTTTGTCCAAAGTTAATATCATATCCATGATCAGCAAGGTGACTTATGCTGAACAGGTTATGCTTTAACTCGGTCACTAGGCAGACATCCTTTATTACAGGAGAAGGAGGATGACTAATAGTACCATTACCTATGATATACACTTTTAGGTTGTTGTCGAAGGATATATACCCTTCTCTCTTCATCGATAGTGATATAAAAAGATTTGTGTCTCTCGTCATATGTCGCGAGCATCCACTATCGAGAATCCATTTACATTTAGTTGAGGAGGGAAGGTCCACCTACATCAAGAGTAGATGTGACCTTTGGTACCCATATTCTTGAGGGTATTGAAAAGTTAGTTTTTGGCATCCATGCATATATATTCCTATCTACTAATCTTCTAACTCTACATTATGGTGAGATGTGTCCATGTAATCCACAATAGGTGCAAATAGCATTCCTATTTATGTTTGGAGCATGTTGATGATGTCTATATGCAGTATGGTAAGAGTGGTGTGGAGCAGCATAATAATGACTATATGTGGCAGCAGGATGATGATTATATCTATATGCAGTATGGTGGCAATTTTGTTTATGTGCAACATAGTGATGATTATATCTATGTGTAGCATGGTGATTATGTGTCGTATTAGAATGATAGTTATGAGAATAATTTCTACGTGCATGTGGTTTATGTGCTGTATGGAAGTGGGTGTACATGTAAGCATGTTTGCGTGCTACAGGTGGATGACGTGCTTGACTATTTTGAGTAGTGTTGTGCTTTGTGTGTGTATCATGTGATTGGGTTTGAGGTTGAGTAACCTGTTTTCCCAATATAGTCTCTAATTTCTTAGAGGCAGCTTGTAGTTCATTAATCTTAGTATTCAAACCATAAATTTTAGTAATAGAGATCTTGTGTCTATTCTTTTCTTCAGCAAGCTCAGTGTTGAGCGCTGTGATCTCACGTATTTGCTTTTCAATACGTGCTTCGGCATCATGTAGGTTTAATTTAAGCTTAGACACCTTATTTGTGACTTCCGTGGGTGAAGTGTCTCTAATATTATCAAGTAAAAAAAGTGAGTTTTTGAATCTCGACTTCATAGCTTTTGATCTTCTCCTTGGCATATTTATATTTACTAATGACTTTCTTGTGGTCATTGAGTAAATTATTGAATGCATCGCCAAGTTCATCAAAAGTGAAATCATTGAGAGTTTCGCTAGTTACCTTATCGGATGTTGCCATTAGGCATACATTGGCGGTGTCTTGAGGAGAGTCCTTTTCTTCCTCGGAGTCACTAGCTTCGCTTTCATGCCAAATGCTTGTGTTAGCATATTTTCTTGAGGAAGCCTTCTTGTATGGTTTCTCATATCGGTTGCTCTTCTTTGCGAATGGGCAGTCTTTTCGGATGTGTCCAGTCTTCTTACAGCCATTGCATGTTGGCTCTTCTTCGTCATCCTCTTGTTGTTCCTTCTTTCTTCGATTGAAGCGGAAGAACTTCTTGAAGTTTCGGACGAAGAGAGCTTGATCATCACCTTCCGAATTGTTGTCATCAGTCTCTTCAGGATCAGTCCTTCGACGATGAGCTTTAAGGGCAATTTCTTTTGCCTTTGGAGGAGGCTCTTTGAAATCTTTAAGGTCAAGTTCGTGAGTCATCAACTTTCCCATCAAAGTCTCCATGGACATTGTAGTGAGATTATTTCTTTCTATGATGGCTGTCACCTTAGGGTTCCAAATCTTTGGTAGCCCCCTAAGTAGCTTGCGGATCTTCTCGTGATTTGTATATTGTTTGCCGAGAGAGGACAAGGGGTTGATGATGTCGAGGAATCTTGTAAACATTTGTGTGATCGTCTCAATTGGCTTCATCTTGAATGCCTCATATTCTTGAGTAAGACGACTTATTTTCGACTCCTTGACTTGGGTGGTTCCTTCATGCGTCACTTCTAGAAGTCTCCATACTTCGTGAGAGATGGTGCATGTTGAGGCCCTGTTAAACTCATTCCAGTCTATTGTACAGAATAAAGCATTAATAGCTCTTGCGTCTAGACTCGCCTATTTCTTCTCCTCGTCAGAATATTTGTCGTGGGGTTTCTCAACGAGATCACCATTGACAACTATCTTGGCGGGCTTTTTGTAACCATCTGTAACAATGGTCCACAGGTCGAAGTCTAGCGACTTGAGATAAAAACTCATCCTTGTTTTCCAATAGGTGTAGTTTGTTCCATCAAATAGGGGAGGCTTATGAGTGGACTGCCCTTCACCGTGATTGGAAAATATGGGTTGAGTAGTTGCCATGGATCAGCTCTAGGATGTTAGTCCTTGATAAGAGAACAGAGCTCTGATACCAATTAAAGTACAGGTATGCAACTCTAGAGGGGGGTGAATAGAGTTTATAACAAAAATGATCAATTAAAAACTTAAACTCTCTTCACCAACTAAATAATCAGAGCAGAAGAAATACGAAAATAAAGAGTAGAGAGCAAGCACAACACAACAAGATTTTTAACCTGGTTTCCCTCGTAGAGGACTAGTCCAGGCCTAAGAACTCCAGCTCAGGATTGAAATCTACTATTTGTGAAATAGGGTTACAACCACGTGCCTTTTCACAGAAGAGCACGCCAAACTTTTTTCAATGATCGCTTTGGCAAAACTTGGACTTTTCTAAGTGACTTACAACTTCTTGCACTTCAAACTTCTAGCTGGACCGTACCGAGCAACTTGGACGGTTGGGAAGTTTGAATGCTAAGTGGATGGGAAGGTAAGGCTCTTTAATATATAGGCTATGTAAAAGAAGAAGAAGAGAAGATTGGATGGTTTCAAATGGGAGAAACCAAGGCCTATTTATAGGGTTCGAGGTATGCAGAATTCGGCCAGAATTCGGTATATAGAATTCAAATTTTTGGCCGTTGGACAACTAGCAGTGATCAAGACCTAAAAATTAGCATCCTGTAATTTAGGGGGCAGAGTTCGGCCCGAACTCTGTGTGGAGGCAGAGTTCGGCCCGAACTCTGTCTCATATGGACAAAATGTTCTTAGTGGACTTTTGGATGAATGGGTTGATTGGTATTTGGGCTAAGTAAACATATAAAGCTACGTCTAGCCCAAAGTTGCTTAGTATGACCCAACGTACATCATCCTATACTCAAAAACAATAAAAATATAGACTCCAGTATACACAGAATAGTAAATCTTCAAGCAGCTGTGATCTTGAACCAATGAGCTGAGTAGATTGATTACGAGCTCGATGTGTCAAATTGGACTATGACAAATATTGTTTTGTTAATTTTCAAGATTAGGTTGACTGTGATCCTGTTTGGGTCAACAGCCTGAACCTCCTGGGGGTCCAGGTTGCAAGTGTCATCTAAGCCTGCTCCGTAGTAGGTAGGGTAGAACGCCTCCTCATTCTCTGTAATATTTTTAACAGGTCCAGTCAGGACATGAACGAGCACAATACATCTCACACAGTTCATATCATGACAGAAAATATAAAGCATGCAAAAGAGTAAGATACATGGACCGTAAGAAGATATACATGAAAACCAGAGAGATATTTGATAACTGGAAATATATATATGATAAGTAAGAACTGTAAGTGACTAAGTGATTTAGAGTACGAGATGGCATGTAATTGTCTTGGGTTGCACGTGATATAATATGGGTTGCACATGAAAAACACATTGCCAAGAAGGCTAATATTGCACATGAGAAACACAATAATCACATAAATAGTAATAGAGTTGCACATGATGGCTAAATTATATGACCATTTATACTCACCCCTACCCCAACCAATACACAAGGATCCAGTCAAGTTATGTTACGTACATGATGTTTTGGTCACACATGAAGCACATGAGAATCATGAGAGTACATGATTGTACATGAGTTATACATGAATAGCATAAATGCATAGAATACATGATGTACATAAAAAACACATGATATTAGTATCCGATGCACCCATAAAGGGGGATAACATCTCATGAAAAGATCCATATAGTACCAATCCGTGATAATAACGTGACATATCATGTAAAGTGATCTAGAGCAAGAATATAAATCCTAGCAAGTATGAAACGATCAGAGAATGTACTCGCCTGCGATCTGAATGTCTGTGAGAATATACTGTCCGAATCGAGGTATCTGACTCCTATTTAGAGCAACACAAGTCAAGATTATACAGAGGGGTTATAAATGAAGTGTGCAATGCATCTACATGAATTCTAAGTCATTCTAGTCTAAAGTTAACTCTTGGTCAACTCTAGTCAACTATACTAGTCAAAATAAGTCAACTAAACCATACTAGGTCCAATCCTAGTCCAACAAGTCTCACTAGGCCTAACCAAGCCTATACTACGCAATCAAGGCTAGACACAAGCAAAGCAATGTGAACCACACCAAGGTATATATATATATATATATATATATATATATATATTATATATATATATATATATACCTTAAATATATATATATATATATATATATATATATATATATATATATATATTTTAAGGTATATATATATATATATATATATATATATATATATATATATATATATATATATATATATATATATATATATATATATATATTTAAAAAAAAATATATATATATATATATTTTTTTTATATATATATATATATATTTTTATATATATATATATATATATTATATATATATATATATATATATATATATATATATATATTAAATATATATATATATATATATATATATATATATATATATATATATATATATATATAAAAATATATATATATATATATATATATTATATATATATATATATAATATATATTATAATATATATAATATATATATATATATAATATATATATATATAATAAAAAATATAAAAAATATATATATATATATATATATATATATATATATATATATATAATAAATAAATAAATAAATATATATATATATATATATATATATATATATATATATATATATATATATATATTGCATCTGTATATATATATTATACATTGCATCATATATATCACTACATTTCCATATAAACTTGTATACATTTATACTTGCTTTCATTTTCACTACATGAATTCATATCTACATTCATCATATATATATATATTATATATAGAGAGATAGAGAGGGGGGTTGGCAGTTAATGTGTCAATACATTAGTGTGTGTGAATGCATAGAATGATATAGTGAACATGGTAGTTAGTGTCAATAGTGTAGCAGGGTTAAGGGTAAGGGAGTGTGGTAGGTACTCTATGTGTGTGTGTGTGTATAGAGAGTGAAGGGGGAACATGTGTATAACAGTAGGTAATATTCAGTTGGTAAAGTAAGGGTTCATTAATGTTGGCACTCAAATGCATGGTCTACATGCTTGAAATCGATCAATGAAAGTATACAGTTTGAAACCTGAGAACAATGAACTAAAAATGAAACACCCATATCCTGTTCATTCATTCAAACCAAATCGAATCAATGCCTAAGTATTCCAAACTGGATACTTACAGTTAAATATATACAATACATATATACATATATATAGTTCAATCATATATATATATAGAGAGAGACCTCTAATCGAAAGGTATTGCTACAAAATCAAACCCCAAACAAGATCCCATTTAAATACACCTGTAAAATATGCATAAAATTTGTATTTACATATTTAAACACATTTTAAAGATTTATCAAAATCAAAAACTCAGTTTTTATAAACACAGTATCAGGAACATGAAAATCCGATACATCAACCCTAAAATTCCAATAAAAAACCCAATCAATGGTAAAATTGAGAGCACACATACATCTCAGACATGAACACGTGTCAGGGGGTAAATTTATGTCCATACGAGTGGACACGAAGTGTCCAAACCATCAAAACACACAGACAGGAGAACTGCATAGCACAGCGTCATGCGACGAGGACACGGGTTCGTGCACACGACACACGACATATAACACCTCATGCTCGTGTCCATGTGTTCGCCAGGGGTAGGGCTACGTGTTAGGGTTCCTGAAACTCGTCTTCGTGTCCAAGTTATAAGGGCGTATCAGAGGGGAAATCACTCGTGTGTGCTGAAAGTACAATTTAGTGCGCACACGATTTCTTCGTGCACACTGATCGTGGACACATAAAACTTCATGGGCAAGATGTCAGTGGGTGCCCCAACGTGTCCATGAAGTTTCATGGCATATAGTGCCATGTCTTGTCCGCTAGGACACTGGAGCAGCAGGGGAGCACTGTACTCCCCTGTGCTATGTCCTGCGGGCGAGTTCGTGTCCAAAATGGACACGAATAGTGCACGAAATCGACTCAGTGAAATACAAAATCAAATCACACATATATAGCTATAAATTTGTATAAATAGTTTTCAAAATTATGAACAAAACCCCTTTGAGTCATTTCATCAAACACTCACACATTGACACTGATACGTGTCCGATACGTACAACAAATGGACACGGATTCCTACCAAACTTAAGGGACAGCTAGGGTATACCTAAATGAATACAATTATGGAAAGAAATTAGGAATTTGAATGAGTTTGATAGGTTTTACCTATTGAGGGTGAAACCTCAATGTAAAGCTCAAGGAATGAGAGTCCTTCTCCAAATTGTAATGATCCGAAGCCTCCAAATTCTTGCTAGCTACTCACCAATGATATCCTCTACTGTAGGAGAGTCCAATGCAAAATACTAGGCTCAATTTGGAGGAGAAATGGAGATTTGGGGATGATTTGGGGGAGAACACTATTAGGGCTTTGTGTAGGAATGAAAAGAGGCAAGGAATTTGTGAAGAGATGATTAAATATAGGAGAGGCTCTTGATGGCTGTTGAAATAGGCTAGGGTTAGGGTTTTACAAATGTTAGATGAGTGGCTAAGGCTTGTCCACATACAATCAAGTCCAATCAAGGGTTCAAATCAATTCTAAGGTTTTCCTTCTATAAATATCTAAGGAAATATCCTACTAACATAATATCTAGATATTAATTTAACTTAGCCATTAAGTCTCTAACTTTCTAACTAAGCCTCCATGAACATCATTAACATCTAGGTTAGGTCAAAACTAGGTTAATCTCTAATAAAAAGATTAGCACCATAATAATCAATAAAAACTCATTTTTATTAATAAGTCAAAAATGACCAAAATATCCTTAGGCTAAAAAGTTGCAATTAGTCATCCTAATCACATGGCTCGGTACCCGTGGTCAAGGTTAGTCTCTAGGTCATGCAGTCTCTAGGGTTACACTAGCAAAACATCAAACTCACAAGTCGTAGATTTAAATAATTTTAAATTAATTAAAAAATTATCAAAAATCATGACATGGTTTAAATATCATTATTAAATGATTATAGTTACAAAATTTCAAAATTATCCTAATTTTAGAAAAGTGGGTGTTATAAGTCTACCCTCCTTAGAAGAATTTTGTACTCAAAATTTAGATAGTAGTACTCCTTCTTGGTCAAACACCCCCCCACAATCATAGTCTCAAAATGGAAATCAAACATTCCTATCAATTTATTTATTTATATATATTTTTAAAAGACTGAAGCGAAAGGTAGAATTAGTATGCTCTAAAAATTATTCAAAATACTATCCGATAATCATATGCATCTATCCAGAATCATGATACTCAGAATCCTCGCCATATTAGTAAATATGACGATAAAAGATTCTAGATCTCATAACTGAGGCGACCTAGCCCATACGATTTATCTCGGTAGAATACTAAATCAACTACGAAACACCAAGATCCAAATTCATCAACAAACGAGGAACAGATGGAATCGAATTTTAAGACAGTTATAATGAGGCAAATGCGAAATTAGAATCGAGGAGAACGGAACCTGTAATAAGCTCTCATACTGCCTGTGCATCCTCAACTGTCATGGCGTAAGCTCGCCCCTGTTGGCCACCTCCAGCCTGATGCTGATGCTATACGAAACTCTACCGCTGAGTCTATAAGGGTAGTCCCTTCTGCTGGCCTACCAGAGCCCTAGCTCCTGCTCCCTGAGCTATCCGTCCCGAAGACTTGGGACACTTTCTCAGCTGATGATCTGATCCTCCATAAAGTAAACATCTGTCTAGCCTCTTTTGATAGTTGGTCCACTCGTGCCCTGGTTTCTTACAGAAAGGGCAAATGGTAACTGGCTGCTGCTGAAGGTGGACCCTCGACTGCTGATACTGCTGTTGAATTTGTATGTGAGGCCTCTTGGCCGGGCCCGTACTGCCACTAACTCTATGAGTATCTCGTGTCCCCTTCCCCCTTCAGCTCAAGATCATTCTCTACTGCCATGGCTCATACCAGAATCTGCTCAAATGTGGCCTCACGGTCGCTCTTGGTAAACGACCTGATCTCCTTGATCAAGCACCTGCAGAACCTTTTTGCCTTCACGGCCTCAGTAAGATCCTCCACAAATATGCCCAGACGGTAGAACTCTTCGACGTACTCCTCAACGGTCTAGTTCCCATGAACCAAACTCTCGAACTGTACCTCCAAAGCACCGAGTGCTGTATCTGGAAAGAATTTCTTCTTGAACAGTTTCTTAAAGGCTGCCCAAGTCTGACCTTCAGTGCCCACTCAGGGGTACGTCTGGTACCAAGTACGGGCCAAGTCTTGCATCTGACTGCCCGCTACCTTGATCTATAACCTGACTAGTATCTGCGTCAATCTGAATATTTCTTCGATATGCTCTATCCAATCATCAGCATATATGATACCCTCTGTACCTTTGAAGTCCCAGGGTCGCATCTTCTGAAAAGTTTGGATGTCTGGCGTCTTTGGCTGATAGTGCTGCATCTGCTCTCTCTCCGTGGCTGGGTAGTCACCAGCTTTACTGTCGTCCTGACCAGCTGGTGGGCATCGCTTATGCTCTGTTGGAAGTCGACAGACTGGCTCTACTACTGAAGTTGATGTGCCTCTATGAATCACTAGAAGAAGGTAAATATCTGTACCGCATCTAGTAACCCTGAAGGTGGCTGCTACTAAAACATATATGGGATGATAGGGAAAGGCCTCTGAACAGGTGGAGTAATAATGGGAGCTTCAGTCCCTTGGTCCAATTGGACCGATCGAGAGGTAGCAGACCTCTCAGCGGTATCCTCCTGGCTGGGACGATGAGATCGTGTCTCAATAACCATCCTGAAGACAGATCAAACAAGAAAATAAATACGGAGAAGGAAGTGATATAATCAAAGGAGGACAGTTTATTTCAAAAGGAAACAACTTTCAACAAGAATTTAGATGGCAGGAATTTAGATAAGATTTTTCCTAGATGTGATTGAGTACCTCAAAACTTATATCCTATATCCTACCACATGCTATAGTGACACTCTAGTTCGAGTACCACTACAAAATCGTACTAACTGCGACTCTCAGGACCTGTATGGGCCACCACTAAAAACGTGTAACAACCCGCACCCAGTGTAGGGGTACGAGAAGTGGGTACGTCCAGCCTACGCCACAATGTCGGCAGTAGAACGCTGTTCTAAGTCATGAACATAACTAACCACAATATGATATACTCTCCAAATGGTGGCCAAATCCCAAAAGGTACAACTTAATCACAAATCTAGAGGTAGAAATAGCACAATGTAAAAGATAAGGAAATCCTCAAAACTGTGGTACAAACAAGAAGAGAAATAAATCCAAGTTAACAACATCAAGTCTTAAAATGTCACAATAATACAACTCTGAATCCACAAAACACAAATAAAATAAAGAAAGGAAATAACAGTCTAACTATCTACTCTAGGCAATGGTAGGATCCTCAGCAGCTGCCTGAACCTCCTGGGGGTCCAGGTTGCAAGTGTCATCTAAGCCTACTCCGTAATATGTAGGGTAGAACGCCTCCTCATACTCTATAATATTTTCAACAGGTCCAGTCAAGACAGGAACGAGCACAATATATCTCACGCAGTTCATATCATGGCAGGAAATATAAAGCATGCAAAAGAGTAAGATACATGGACTGTAAGAAGATGTACATGAAAACAAGAGAGATATTTGATAATTGGAAATATATATATGATAAGTAAGAACTGTAAGTGACTAAGTGATTTAGAGTACGAGATGGCATGTAATTGGCTTGGGTTGCACATGATATAATATGTGTTGCACATAAAAAACACATTGCCAAGAAGGCTAATATTGCACATGAGAAACACAATAATCACATGAATAGTAATAGAGTTGCACATGATAGCTAAATCATATGACCATTTATACTCACCCTTACCCCAATCAATACACAAGGATCCAGTCAAGTTATGTTACGTACATGATGTTTTGGTTACACATAAAGCACATGAGAATCATGAGAGTACATGATTGCACATTAGTTATACATGAATAACATGAACGCATAGAATACATGATGTACGTAAAAAACAGATGACATTAGTATCTAATGCACCCATAGAGGGGGATAACATCTCATAAAAAGATCCATATAGTACCAATCCGTGATAATAACGTGACAGCATCGTGTAAACTGATCTAGAGCAAGAATATAAGTCCTAGAAAGTATGAAACGATCAGAGAATGTACTCGCCTACGATCTGAATGTCTGTGAGAATATACTGTCCGAATCGAGGTATCTGACTCCTATTTAGAGCAACACAAGTCAAGATGTATACAGAGGGGTTATAAATGAAGTGTGCAATGCATCTACATGAATTCTAAGTCATTTTAGTCTAAAGTCAACTCTAGTCAACTATACTAGTCAAACTAGGCCAACTAAGCCGTACCAGGTCCAATCCTAGTCCAACAAGTCTCACTAGGCCTAAACAAGCCTATACTATGCAATCAAGGCTTGACACAAGCAAAGCAATGTGAACCACACCAGGTCATATATATATTATATACATTGCATTATATATATCACTACATTTCCATATAAACTTGTATACATTTATACTTGCTTTCATTTTCACTACATGAATTCATATTTACATTCATCATATATATATATATATATATATTATATATATATATATATATATATATATATATATATATAATTATATATATATATATATATATACAAAATATATATATATATATATATATATATATATATATATATATATATATATATATTATATATATATATATATATATATAGAGTGGGGGGTTGGCATTTAATGTGTCAATACGTTAGTGTGTGTGAATGCATAGAGTGATATAGTGAACATGGCAGTTAGTGTTGTAACCCCCATTTTTGAAATTTTCAAAATTTTATTTGTGTTATTTAATTTTTATATTTAATTAGAAAGAAAATATATGTTTTATAAGAATGTTTTACGATTTACAAAAAGGGTTTATCAATTGTATTTTCAAAAATTAGATTTTTGTTTTATTAAATATTTCTAAATTATTTTGATGATTAAATTGTTATTTGAGTTATTATAGCAAGCAAATATTAAATTTTGTTTTAATTTACTATTATCAAACCTATTGCTATAATATTACAAATGAATTTTGTATTTATGAAATCTATTTTCAAATTATTGATAATATTTAAGTACTAGTTTAAATCATTGTTAGGAAATATTATATATAGATTTAATAATTATGTTTTAAAATAATTATTTGAATTGATCTACAGAAAGATTTGATCAATCTATATCGATGGATTTCAATCTCTGAAAAGATTAATCCAAAGGATTCTAATCCTTCTCTGATTTGGAAACCCTTTACCATATATAAAGGGGGAGTCCTCCTTTGGTTCTCCACAAACCAACATAGTTGCCATCTACAATTTCTACCGTGCGTGTACCGTGTCGGTGCTCATATTCCTTTCTATTATTTTTCTACTACAATTACAGTGTCTCTACCGCATCCGACAATTCTGGACACCTAATCCTAAGCCTAAACCTTCTTTCATGTTTCCTTCTTCCCAGCACCCCAAGCCACCACTGTCATGGCTGCGCTGTCTCGACCGCCACCATCGCCGTGACCCCCAACGACTCCTCTCCCGCACCCTATTCCTCGCCACCATCCGCCTATATCTCGACCACCACAAGGGTTCGCCGTCTTCTCGACGACGCACAACTATCGTTTATGTCCTCCGACATCCGCCCTGACTCCCCTTCCTGCCACCACCTCCAGAGTTCACCATCGAACTACACCGCTAACATAGCCCCGGCCCCAGTTTGTGTCCGGCCACCCCAAACAGCCTGGCCACGACCAACACAATCATCATCTTCATCAACACAACAAAACCTGACCTCCATCTCCGCCTGACCCGAGACCACGTCGGTACCGTTCCTGCGGCCGCACCCTAAACGTCCTCGTTCTGCCGCCGTGAGCACCCCATGTGCGTCGCACCGCCTCAAGCCGAGTGGGCCCTTCAGTTTCGCGCCGAGCAGCGTCAGCCGCATCTGGCGAGGCGTCCGCCAGCGCGTGCCTCTCCGATGTTCCTCGTATAGACCACGGTCGCGCGACGCTCCGGTCTGGTGCGCCACCGCGCTCGAGGGATTCCGTTGCCCCCTATTTCCCTTTCTTCCGATCTCTCCGCTCCCTCTCTATCTCTCTTAATCTCACCGATTTTGTCCTCTCCCTCCCGTTCGTTCTCAAGTAATTCTCTCTCTCCCTCTTTCTTGTGGAGAAGAAAATCACTTCCACTCTTAAATTACAGATCCCATTCTCCTCTTCTTTTGTTATTATTTTTATTTACATATTCTTTATGATAATCTGGATGATTGTTGCTTAGCTATAATTATTATATTAATTTTTAAATACAGTTGTATTACTGTTGGTAATAGTTATTGATACTGTTTTATTAAAAATACCTATATAGTAAATAATTTTCTAAAAAAATATTGTAATCAAATATAGTTTTGATTGTATTTTGACCGATTGAGTTAAAATATTGATTCAATATTTTTCTAGCTATTTTAAAAATATAGTAATTAGCTTAAAAGCTAAATATTATTATGATATTTTATGGTATTCTATTGTCATTTTGACCTAAAAATATGATTTACTATATTTTCAAGTATTCCTTCATAAAGTTTTACATCAAAGAAATATATGGTTTTTAATTATAATTAATTTCCAAATATAATAAATAGTATAAGTAATTTTTAAATCGTTTTTAAATGCTAAATATTTTCTAGAACTATTTATAAAATATTTTATACCCAATTTCTCCTCGATTATAATCTTCATCATGATCGATCATTATTCCTTATTTTCTTACAAATATCAAACTTTCTTACATCATCCCTAGTCAATTTAACTATTCTGGACTCAATGACACGGTCCGTGTCATCATCTGAAATCATATTGTGTACTTTTGACTTCTAAGACTATTTCTGAGCCAACATGATCATATCGCTCCAGTCAACTCCAAATACCGAGGCAAGTACTTATTGACGCTTTCATGTGCATTTACTTTATATTTCTCTTATACATGCTATTTTTTGTGTCTTTACTGTTTACACACACGAGATTTGAGTGATTGACTAATGTTTTCTCATTGTTATTGTGATCGTTATCGTGATCGTGTTTTCATGATTGTGAGGTATTGATATTGGAGGGGTATAATTACTAGGCACGTGGATAAAGCCCAGATTGTATTGTTGGTAGCTCTTCCGTTTACAGGGGCGGGCCTTATAACCTTATCGTTCGCCCAAGCCGTCCTTATGTAGGAACGTTGTACTTCTCATGACGTGCACTATTATGGTTTATATGAGTTTTTTTGTCTTTTTATTCTCGCCACCTTCTTATGTCGTTTATAATATTGCATATTTCTTCGTTCATATTGTTCGTATTTTTCGTTGATCATTAATTCACATGTTTAGTGTTATATTGCTTTATATTGTATTTGTATTGTGAGGGCTAGACTTGTACTTCCTAACTGGATATTTTTTTCAGTTGATAGATTCTTGATGACTATTCTTGATGACTTGCTCTCTTGCTTTGGGTTCCTTCGGGTGGAGTTAGAGGTATCTTGGAGGCCAAGCATAGATTCTAGGTAGAATAGTGAGTTTTGAATTAAATATTTAGTGGGTTGTTCCGAATATTATTTGGATGTAATTTGAATGTATTATTGGAATTGTAATTAAAATCATTATTGTGAATGAGCAAAATAGAGATATTTGTTATATTTGAGATTTATATTGAGCCCAGACAGCGTACTACCGTCGATGCTGCGGCGTAGGCTGGACTTGGCCATGTACTCGTATCCCGAAAAGCGGAAGCGGGTCGTGACAAGTGTCAATAGTGTAGCAGGGTTAAGGGTAAGGGAGTGTGGTAGGTAATGTGTGTGTGTGTATAGAGAGTGAAGGGGGAACATGTGTATAGAAGTAGGTAATATTCAGTTGGTAAAGTGGGGGTTCATTAATGTTGGCACATGGTCTACATGCTTGAAATCGATCAATGAAAGTATACAGTTTGAAACCTGAGAACAATGAACTGAAAACAAAACACTCATATCATGTTAATTCATTCAAACCAAATCGAATCAATGCCTAAGTATTCCAAACTGGATACTTACAGTTAAATATATACAGTACATATATATACATATATATATAGAGAGACCTCTAATCGAAAGGTATTACTACAAAATCAAATCCTAAACAAAATCCCAGCTAAATACACATGTACAATATGTATGAAAGTTGTATTTACACATTTAAACACATTTTAATGATTTATCAAAATTAGAAACTCAGTTTTATAAACACAGTATCAGGAACATGAAAATTCGATACATCAACCCTAAAATTCAAATAAAAAACCCAATCAATAGTAAAATTGAGAGCACACATACATCTCAGGCATGAACACGTGTCACGGGGTGAATTCGTGTCCATACAAGTAGACACAAAGTGACCAAACCATCAAAATAGACACGAGAACTGCACAGCACAGCGTCGTGCGGCGAGGACACGGGTTGGTGCACACGACACATGACACCTCGTGCTCGTGTCCACGTGTTCGCCAGGGGTAGGGCTACGTGTCAGGGTTCCTGAAACACATCTTTGTGTCGCCGTGTCCAAGTTATAAGGGCGTATCAGAGGGAAAATCCCTCGTGTGTGCTGACAGTTCAATTCAGTGCGCACGCGATTTCTTCGGGCACAATGATCGATGACACATGAAACTTAATGGACATGATGCCAGTGGATGCCCCTACGTGTCCATGAAGTTTCATGGCATATGGTACCGTGTCGTGTCCGCTAGGATACTCGAGCAGCAGGGGAGCACTGTACTCCCCTGTGTAGTGTCCTGCGGGCGAGTTCGTGTCCAAAATGGACACGAACAATGCACGAAATTGACTCAGTGAAATACAAAATCAAATCACACATATATAGCTACAAATTTGGATAAATACTTTTCATAATTATGAAAACCCCTTTGATGCATTTCATCAAACACTCACATATAGACACTGATACATGTCCGATACGCACAACAAATGGATACGGATTTCGACCAAACTTGAGGGACAGCTAGGGTATACCTAAATGAATGCAACAATGGAAAGAAATTGGGAATTTGAATGAGTTTGATAGGTTTTACCTATTGAGGGTGAAACCTCAATGTAAAGCTCAGGGAATGAGAGTCCTTCTACAAATTGTAATGATCCCAAGCCTCCAAATCCTTGCTAGCTACTCACCAATGATATTCTCTACTATAGGGGAGTCCAATGCAAAAGACTAGGCTTAATTTGGAGGAGAAATGGAGATTTGGTGGTGATTTGGGGAAGAACACTATTAGGGCTTTGTGTAGGAATAAAAAGAGGCAAGGAATTTGTGAAGAGATGATTAAATAGAGGGGGAGGCTCTTGATGGATGTTGAAATAGGCTAGGGTTGGGGTTTTACAAATGTTAGATGAGTGGCTAAGGCTATATAATCAAGTCCAATCACGGGTTCAAATTAATTCTAAGGTTTTCCTTCTACAAATATCTAAGGAAATATCCTACTAACATAATATCTAGATATTAATCTAACTTAGCTATTAAGTCTCTAACTTTCTAACTAAGCCTCCATGAACATCATTAACATCTAGGTTAGGTCAAAACTAGGTTAGTCTCTAATAAAAAGATTAGCACCATAATAATCAATAAAAATTCATTTTCATTAATAAGTCAAAAATGACCAAAATACCCTTAGGCTAAAAAGTTGCAATTAGTCATCCTAACCACATGGTTAGATCTCCGTGGTCAAGGTTAGTCTCTAGGTCATGCAGTCTCTAGGGTTACACTAGCAAAACATCAAAATCACAAGTCGTAGATTTAAATAGTTTTAAATTGATTAAAAAATCATCAAAAATCATGACATGGTTTAAATATCATTATTAAATGATTATAATTATAAAATTTTAAAATTACCCTCATTATAGAAAAGTACACGTAGTGACTCAATTGCCTTCGAAACACAGTCTCCTCGTCGCCCAAAAGTACAATGACGCCATCGTCTTCGAAATACAGTCTCCTCGTCGCCCAAAAGCGCAACGACTCAGTTGCCTTTGACACACAAGTCTCCTCGTCGCCCAAAAGCACAGTGACTCAGATGTCTTCGAAACACAGTCTCCTCACCGTCCAAAAGCACAGTGACTCCGTCATCTTCGAAACACAGTCTCTTCGTCGCCCAAAAAGCACAGTGACTCCTTCGTCTTCGAAACACAGTCTCCTCGTCGCCCAAAAGCGTAGAGACTCAGTTGCCTTCGAATCATAGTCTCCTTGTCACCCAAAGTGTAGTGACTCTGTAGTCTTTGAAAGACAGTCTTCTTGTCGCCCAAAAGCAAAGTGACTCAGTTGCCTTTGAAACATAGTCTCCTCGTTGCCCAAAATCACAGTGACTCCGTCGTTTTCGAAACACAAGTCTCCTCGTCGCCTAAAAAGCATAGTGACATCGAAGCCTCACCAGAAGCGCAGCTGCATAGATGTGTAGTCCTATGAGGTGACATTATCCAATATATTTTTTCAGATATTATCCAATCGATTTGGTTAAACCACCGCACCAAAAATAAGAATGTAGTTTAGTCCTGTTGATAGAAGCAATATCCAATCGATTTTGTTTAAACCACCGCTTCAAAGATAAGAACAAAATTTGGTTCTATTGAGAAGGGCAATCCAATCGGTTTGTTGAAACTGCTGCACCAAAGATAGAGAAAACCCGACTCTTTGGTAGGAGCCAAATGCAGTCGACTTTATCTGAATAAAAGTCTCGAGCAATAGATGCATGCCATGTGTCTATTCAGTTTTGCTGATAACCACCCAAGATCTTGATAGAAGAGAATATCAATGTCCATTACATGTCAGCTCAGCAGCAGCCTCACTGTGCAACGGCAACAGATTCTCTCACATCTCGACGCGCAGTGCTACGGCACGTCCAACAAATCTCAAGCAATCGTATATGTACAAGGCCTATAAATAGAAGGATTTCTCCTTTATTAAAAAGGTCAACAATTTCCTGATTGGCAACCCAGAGTTCCATTTACGAGCACCAGAAAGTCAGAACAAGTTCAACTCATCGCCAGATTGTCAACAGAGTAAAGGAGCCGCTGCAGTGCTTGATCTCCACCATCACACTTCCCAGAAATTCTTGTACTGAAATCTCCTGTTCAAGAGTTCTTTTTGTACTTTTAATACGTTTGAATACAAAAGTTCGTTCAACTCTTTGTCATGGCAAACAAGATGGTGACTCTGCTGGGGACTTCCTTCTCCTCCAACGAGAAGGGGTGACGCAATCTGACGACAACTTGCTGGGATCTTCTCAATAGATGTTTGTCATATGTTTTGACCAGCAAGCTTTTGAAGATCTCTCTAAAGAGAAGCCGAGTCCTTCGAAGCGGTTCATAAAATCGAAGAAGACTCGGCGTACCTGGGTGCTGAAGGCTGCTACGACAAGTGTAGCCTCCCTTCCCAGAAATTTTCAAAAATATTTTTTGAAAATTATTTATTTGATTTAAATAGTAATTTTAAATTTTATAAATAATTAAATAGTTATTATTACGGTAGATGACTTTAGCCATAGTTGAGATTTGGAGTACATGGTGACTAGAAATAGTGGCACGGATAGTGCAGTGGCGTGCTTGACTAGTGTATTAGCCTTGGTAGGGGGGCCGAACCATAGTAACATCCTAACTAAGAAAACCAGGCCAAGTTGCATATTAATCCCTATAAATGGTTTAATTAGCTATTTATTAATATTTGGACGTTTAGAAATTGGTTATACCAAACTAGTCCGGGCTGGGCCCGAACCGAGCCCAAGCCTTGTAGGCTTATAGTGAGTCCTAAGACGTCCATATAGACGTACATATTGCATTTATTAATTTTGATCATCCAAATAGGCATTCCATATATAATGATTTATTATATATATAATATATTTACTTATTGAATTTATATTCTATTTAGAAATGGGTTGAACACCATTCTTAGTTACCCTGGTGTAGTTGGCGATATCTAGGCTATACCTGCAATTTCAAGTACGTCTAGCATCGAATTACGTATTTTGTTCTCCTACATTTAATATTATTATTGTTAAGACAAATGATGTGTGTGTGTATATTATATATATATTTTTTTTTCAATATATATATATTGCTAAGACAATGATGTGTGTGTGTATATATATTATTGTTAAGACAAATGATGTGTGTGTGTATATATATATATCTATATTTTAATAATATATATATATATATATATATATATAATATTAATATATATATATATATATCTATTATATATACATAACAATTATATAGACATAAAATATTATTCAGAATTTATTAATGTATATACAAATATACATGACATTTATATAAATGTGTATATATGTTTGCGTATATAAATAGATAATATAAAAGTATGTGTGTACGTGTATATAATATTTATATATATAATTTATATATATATATAATATATATATATTTTTATTATTATTATTTATATATATATTATATATATATATATATATATATATATATATAGATATATATATTATATATATATAAAATAAATATGAATATGTGTATAAGCGTCTAAATATATATTTATACGTAAATGTGTGCATGTATATATGTAAAATACATTAAATGTGTTTAAGAGTATATATATTTGTGTGTGTGTACAAGTATATATATATAAATATATATGAGTGTATATATAAATATATGTAGTACATGTATACCTATTGTGTATATATGTATATGAATATATATACGTATATGAATTTTAAGCTAATAAATATATATATAATATATATTATATATATATAACTATATATATATATATATATATATATATATATATACGTATATGTATATATATGTACGTATATGTATACAAAAAAAAAAAATATAATATATATATATACGTATATGTATTTTAAGCTAATAATATGGAAGCATCCCGGGCCAAGCCTGCCAGCTCGAGCCCAGCCCCCACGTCAATGCAGAACCCAGGCCACCCTAGCCCATAGAGGCCAGGCCCGAGCTGACCCGGCCCAGGAGCCATCCGCTGAACTAAATCCCAGCCGAACGCAAGTTCCCCTTCTGTTCGTTCTCAGCAGTTCCTGTATATATACATATATATATATATACGTAGCAACCGAGAGCGGAAACTTCGAAACCCTAATCCGATTTTCTACTGCCACGCGCACCCCAACAACCAAGGCGGCTACCGACGACCCCGCGCCGCCGCGCGACCGTCGGCCGTAGGCAAGGCCGCGCGCGCGGGCGCGGGCACCGACGCGTGACTGGAACCGAAGCACAGCAGCAGCAGCGACATGCTTGGGGCTGACTTGCGACGGATTGCGATCTACTCGCTCCATAATTTTTGATTCGCTTCCTCGGGTACGTCCCCAACCTATACAAGAGTATTTCCTTTCAATTAGATCGAATTGATATGCGTTTATTGGCTGAAAAATCGACAAAGTTGATCAAAAACCCGTTCAAAAACAGAGCGTAGGACAGTCCAATCACCCGTGTTCGATGATCGATTCCGATCGATCCAGTAACCTTTTAGAATTTCCACTTGAACACATTTTAGACAATATGTAGGGATTCATAACCTATTTTGTAGTTGCGAATTTTATCAACTGTGTACGAAGAAATCAGTTTACAAAGTTCAGAAAAAATAGAATTAAAACAGTTTTCAAAACTTGAAAATCGCTCGATACCACGTCCGTCCCGCCATTCGTGCGACGTGGTCGTGCATCGTAAGCATCGAAAGCTGGGTAACGGTTTCGTGGTCGTGTAGGCTTTGACGAAATTCAAATTGGTCGCGTGTGTGCGACGAATTTGATGCGTATCCGTCGAAATTCACCGTATCGTGTACTTTGCAAATTTCTAAATTACTTTGTGCACGCTCGTCAGATCGACAAAACTTGTTCCAGCAGGAGTATCATTTTTCTGGTCCTGTATGCCATGTTTGGTCCAATTCTGAGAGAGTTGAATCGTACGTCGTTTTGCGGGCCCCACGGTCCACTCAACGGGCGATTTTGTGCACAGCCCCGGAATCCAACTCTGGACATACGGTTGGGTTCGTATCGGAAAACCGGATCGTTGACATATAGTTTGATGACTTTAGAGACCGTTAACTCTGGCACGCTTTTCGGTGCAAAGCGGGTCCAACAGCGGACATCATTTTGCCCGAAATTCGTTTTGCCTCTGTCCAGAATTGGACTTAAGGACAGGCTATCCTAGCTAATTTGACTATTCTGAAATTGGTAATGTTTATTTCAGCATCCGGAGACTTCTGCATGTGTTGACTGATTGTGGCTCTTTGAGTGGTATTTATTATTGGTTTCTCCAGCTAAGGACCTCAGGCAAGTGCACTTTCTGATTGCTTTCGATTCATAGTAGTCTTTTCATTTCATGTCTATACATATATCTTGCTGCTTTTTGACACGCTCGTCACACGGAGTAGTCGGAGGGGAAATATCTTAGTAGGCATATGGACTACCCAGAAATATTCAAGATGTCTATTCGTGAACAATAGCATCTGCACACGGCACGTGTAGATGTCGGATTTACCCCCTAGCCGTTCACATGTCGAAACAATATTTACACCACCTAGATAGATGTTTTATTAGTTTTTCTTGTTTACTTCTCTATCGTGCTATGTCACCAGTTTTCTTACTAGTCATATTCCATATGCTATTTTCATGTCTTGTTAATTCTATTGTGTTCTACATTACCGTCGGTTTGTGTACTTGTTCCATTCCTGACTGGAAACCAACATTTTTTAGGTTTAGCCGCGATCACTATTAGCATTGGGAAGGCTTGGGTATGCTGAAGTCAACCTAGAAATAGATAGCAGATGTACTATTTCATTAATTGTAAAACTTGTATTTTCCTTTAAATATAAATATTGTAACTGTTGTAATAAATTTAAAAATGTGAATGACAGCAAATGTTATTTTCTTGAGCATTTATTACTTGCGGGCTTGACAGCATTCTACCGTCGACTTTGTGGTAGGCTGGCTTTGACACGTCTCGTATCCGAAAAGCGGGTGCGGGTCGTGACAACAAGTAGCATGACGAAGGGGATTGTGCTCCAGAACCCCATGAACAGCGAAGCCCCAAAGAAGACATTAACTACTAATGCCGGTGCCGCTCGTTCAGTCCCCATTTCTGTAAAACACAAAGAGGAGTGCGGCTCCCTTGTGGCAGGCCTGATGAAGCCACAATGTCGGAGGAAGCATGCAGTCGCACACCCACGCATGCAGACAGCTACGCAGGTGAGAACTTCTATCTTTGACAGAATTGCCTACCCATCGGTTAAGGCTATGTTAGACTCTAACTGTTACGCACCTTCTAGGGGTAACATGAAGAGGCCCAAGATAGCATGCACCCTGTGCGAACAATATGCTACGCTAATAGTCATGTTAGATTCTGAATGCCGTACACCTTCCAGGGATAGCACAAAGAAATCCAAGGCAGCACACGCCCTGTGCGACTAAAGTGCTATACCGACCACTCAGTTGGACTCTGGGGTAGTAGAAAGAAATCCAAGACAGCGTGCGTCCTACATGACCAACGTGCTACGCCATCAGCTGACCAAAGGCCCGTGTTGACAGTTACGCGTGTAGCCGATGGAAAACTATACAAAACTGGTCGAGTGCTTCGATGGCTCGACCAGTAAAACCTTACTGTCACTTGAGCACTCATGTGCATGATTCAAGTCAGGAGGTACATACTGTGGAGATAGACTCGTGCGAGTAGCGTTACTGCAAGAATGGAGTGAGTCTGCCTCATCAGTAAATCTCTGATTAGGACCTAAGCGTATCTCACATGCAGGAACTGAGAAGAGGGAAGCTACCTTCACATCCTCATTCTTGCATGCAGCCTCCCTATATGCATAAAAAGAGTATGGAAATGAAGACCTCGGATCTACACAAGACGATTTCCCATAAGCGTAAAGCGAGGGAGGAGTCCGTGGCGCAGGATGTGTCGAAACCAAGGCACACCTGCACTAAGATCATCATCAACTATTATTGTTGCCAAACGGCCGCATTGTCACCGAAAATGTGGTCCGTCTTCCAAAGACTGCGATCGATAGCGTCTGTACATCAAAGACTCGACGAAAGATCATCAAGTGAAGAAGAAAATTAACTCCATATTGCTTCATGCAACGCGGCACGGGGTTCTCCCTCTCTGAAGAAGCTTTCCAAGAATCCACCCGCTTCGGCCAACAAAGCCAAGGGCCGACCTGGAGGTAGCAAGACGGTGCCCAGTATGGATGTGTTCCAACATACACACGTTAAATCTGGATCCCTGCTGCTAGGGGATGTTGCTTTAGTTGCAACATTAGCTGGGGATAGCCAACCCGCTACCATTCATGATAATCCCTCGTTCAAACTCAATGAAGGATTATATGGCATAAACGCCACTAAAGTACCCTGATGAAGTAGGAAAGGTAGACAATCCGAAATGCTACTACTACCACTTGTATGTTCACCATTCAATACGCGATTGCTACATATTAAAGAGGCAGATCCAGCGCTCATCGACGCCAAGGTCATCTCACCCGACTGCGAGGAAAAGACTTTCACTGCCAACATAGTCACCCTCCACTTTAAAAGTTTTCCAAGGACAGAGGCGCAAGATGGTATCATCCCCATCCCGAGGGCGACAATAGAAGTAGTCAATCTTCTACCAGCCCATGATAATGCTCAAACCTCATCCCATTTAAAATGTTCTGAGGCAAAGTTATGTGGAACCACACTGATCTTGCCCCAGAAATGATGATGCCTGCAACGTACTCTGTCAAGAGAAAAAAAGTCAAGTCAAGTCGTATGGTTTCTACATCGACTGATGATACCCTGGTTACCACTCGCTTGGCTCACCAACGGAAGGAGCACCAAGCTATAGAAGATGAAGTACCTCCATCCGTTGCTATAATACCTGATGCGTCAGAAGCAGGACCATACCAACCTTCTGTAGTTGATAAGCAGAAGCAGAAGGAGGTTTGCTTTGACAAATAATGGAGAAAAGACTCGACAATATGACCGATCAAGCCCTACAACTTTGATATATTGGCATAGCTTGCCAATACTCCGTCTTGACTGTCACTCTTCGAGCACCTCCGTCTCTCCAAAGAGACTCGAGACGCCCTCAGTGAAGCTTTACAAAATGCTAACTCCTTCCTTACCCAGGTGTAACTGCCCAAGGAGGATCCTACTGCATGCCCATATTGTCATAGTGGTAGAAGTGATTTCTAACATCACCTTCACTCAGCAGGACCATGTAGGAGCATAAAAGTGTTCTATGGACTGAGTCAAAGAAGATTGAGAATTTTACGCCTAGCTATTTATGCAAGCTACTTTACGCCAAGGCAGTTCATTAAGTTTTACGCCCGGGGACAGGCTGTCAGGTCTCATTAATGCAAGTGATAATGAATCTGACATAATGATTTGCTGACAGCGTATAAACACATAATTCGAAGAGGTTGGATTTTTACCAAGCACAATACTTGTCGTATGGTGTGCAGAGAAGGCTATTTTACGCTCATTAAGATCACTTCTTTTTACGCACGATAGTTATGTGAGCTTTTACGCTCAAGGCTATTGTGAGTGTAAAGTCTATTTGAGCTAAGTTTTACGCTCAAGGCTATTTTAGCCATTTTACGCTGAGAAGTTTATTTGAGTTGTTTTTACGCCAGTTTGCCACTTTACGCTTGGAGCATACTTTGGGTTGTTTTTACGCCCAATTCTTCCTGACTTCTTTGGAACGTGGTTTATCCACGTGGCTTTCGTGCCACATTTATTGAAGAACATGTGTACGTGCTCCCTATTTTTGTTGAAATAATGTGACACGTGTCAACATACGTAGAGGGTGACTCCCATCGTGGGTGACAGTTACCAGCGTAAAAACCCAATTTTGTTGCTTTTTACGCACAATGGGTCAAGTCTATAAATAGACTTATTTTTTACATCATCAGCATCAGAGAGAGACAAGGGGAGAATACAAAGATCAGAGCTTAGATACTTTGATTTTTCGAGAGAATTCTTCTTCAACTTTTCTTCTAGAACAGAGTGAAGCAAAGCAGGAAAGCATTCGACATCGCCATCAATGCCCAAGTACGTCGATACCTTTCTGGTGACTTAGTTCTTCCGGTTGTTCATCTTCTAGCAGTGATCTTCATCATCATTGTATGGTCCAAGAAACAAAATGGCGACTCTACTGGGGACGACCTTCTCCTCTGATGAGAAGGCAATTGCACAATACGATGATGTGTCGATTGGATCGACAAAGAAGACTCTGGTTGTACACTTCGACCAGACTGCCTACGAAGAAATGCTCCGAACTGGAGGTGGTACTCGCTACTCCAATATTCAGAAATCGAGGAAAGCGCGAAAAGTTGGATTCCCAAATCCAAAGTGTAAAATCCCTAAATTTCTACTATTTTTTTAATTAAATTTGGTACTGATTTAAAATTTTGTATTGTACGTCACGTAGTTGTATTGTACATCGTGTGCGGAAGTTCGTTTTTCGAATTTGCTCGACGAGTGCGAATATGTGAGAGCGTACATATTTTAGAAAATATTTTCTATCATTTATAGTTTCGAAATAATATACATAATAATTATTTGTTATCGTACCAAAGTTTTCAAACTATTATTTTATCATTATTATAAAATGTCTTTCGTGAAAAATAGTTATTACTAGTAAATAATATTATTCGCGTATACATATATATTTCATAATATTTATTGAGTTTAATTGTAAATAATAATGTATTTCAAAATTATTATTTTAGTATTTTTAGGAAACATATTTTGAAATTTTTGTAGCAATTTAAAACTTGATTTGATTTATGGATGGTTTTAAATAGTAGATTAATATCTATATTTGGAATTTGCTTTATCCCAATTGATTTTAAGCCAAAAGAATTTAATTAGATTTAAATTTGATTTAATTGGATTTAGATTTAGATTTGATTGATTTTAAATTAGTAGCAAATTATCTACTTCGGGTTTTAAATAAATCCTAATCCTATCCAATTGGGAATTCCTACGTCCTATAAATAGGCAGGTACTCCTCAAATATTTTTTCACAATATTCCTCCAAATTCTACAACCATAGTATGAGTGCATCGTGTCCTTGACCATCCGTTTTTCCTTCCACTAATTTTTTGGTACATCTACAAATTTTTTCCTCCTGTCCAGATTTCGGACACAGTCCTCCTCGTGTCACGTAGGACACATAATCAATATATTTCTGTCGTGTCCGACAAGCCCGGACACGACGATACAATCCTAACTCTACCCCGTCCATCTCGCTCGATTCCACGATAGCACCCGGCAATCTACGATCTTCGCTACCCTCATCGCCAACCCGGCTGGAACCCAGCCACCCGCAAACACCTTCCTGTCGATCACCCGTCGCCAATACCACCACCGACACCACCATCACCTTCACCCGCCGCCACCAAGACTCAGCCGACACCCGCTGCTACCAAGTCTTCCGTCCTTCTGCCAATAGCCACCACCACCACCGCCTGGCCACTCCGGCCGATCGCCCACCACTCCGACAAACACACCCGTCCCTACCAACACAACCACCGATAGACCAAATCCCTAAAAGAAAAAAAACCTAACCTGACCGCGGCCAGCACCGCCGACCTCGCCGTCGCCACTCGCTCGGCCATCAGCGCCAGCCGCGACCCCACCCCGATGCTCCGCTGCCTTCTGCTGGCGTCCCCCGTCTGCTGGCATCTCCAGCGCAGCCGCGTGCGGGCTTCCTCCGCCGGAGTCGGAGCACACCAGCGCCGAGCCAAGCGCGCCACTGCCCGGGCCTCCGCCGGCGCGCCCGTACGTGCCCTAACCGTCGCTCCACGCAGCTCTGCCTCCACCGCGAGCTCTCCGCCGCTCACAACCCGACGACCCCTTCTTCCCTCCTCCTTGAGCGCCTCCTCCGCCGTTCTCCGCCCTAACCGCCGCCTTGGCCGGTACCGAAACCCCCAAACCTCTCACCGCCGTGCCCCCCATCCTCTCTCCTTCGCGCGAGCCCCCTCCTCCAAAGCGTCACGCCACGGCCGCACTCCGCCGCCGGGCCAACCCCTCTCCGACCAACCTGTCTCCAGTTCCTCCGCGTGCAGCCGGCCGAAACCCCTTCGGCCGACTTCCTCAGCTCACCCTCTCCTTTCTCTCTCCATTCCTTCTTTTATTTTATTTTATTTATTTTTATTTTTTTTGGTAGGGACAGCAGTGTGTCGATGGTATTAATATCGATTATTATTATTTATTATTATTATTATTATTATTATTTCATTATAATTATTTTCATTATTTTATTATTATTTATTTATTTATTCTTTATATGTACCATTTGTTTTTTATTTTTTATTATTATT
>JANAVB010020787.1:0-40380 GCA_029216955.1 Iris pallida
TCCCAGTACGCCGGTTATACAACCCCATAGGCCATAAACAAGGGCTTGTTAATGGGCAATCCGTAGCAGGTACCCCTGACGGCATAGTAAAGATCAATTTCCTGAAGAAATTCCCCGTACGTCCTCAGAATCCAGGAGGTAAGATTAGTCCATGTGGGAATAGGGTTAATCCAATTTAGCAGTGACAACCTGCCTATGGGATAAGACCCCTTGCGAGCAAGCTGATTCAGAAAAGTATCAGCTAGGGTGAAGGAAAAATTCGGGCCGGTTGTGTTCACAAAAGTATCCGGAAGCAGCCCTATCACAGTCCGACTCACGGAATCCTTGCCCGCACATATTAAACCCGTGCGTCCGTTGTGGTGAATTTTGCCCACAAACATTCCCTGTTGGGTAGGAGTCAAAGAGCTCACCATCGTCCTGTTCAGCGGCACTATGTTAAACCACGAGAGAGGATAATGTCGCTCCATCTCGGAAATATGAATCTCTACCCCGTCTACAGAAAAATCCCAGTGCTCTGAGACATCCAGCAATCGGGAGTTCTTTATGGAAAAGGCATCCCCGAAGGAGAAAGGCCGGTTTCAGATATTCCCCATCCAACTGCCCCGAATTCATCATGGAACAAAGAAAGCTGAAAGGTTGTTTGTTGATAGCAGCCACCCTATCCTTAGGCTCATTAGTGGGAAGCTGATCCACTATACGACGGATTAAGTCATCAAGTTGCACGCCCACGGCGCACCGAGCTGGACCCATAAGGAGCTCTCCTGCTGGGTTGGTTGAAAGATTCACTGAAGAAAGGACAAAAGAAGAAACAGGATTAAAGAAGGCTAAAATAAAAATTTACTGAATAAAGAAGCTCTCACGAGCCTATGCGGTTCAGGTCAATAAGGTCTTATGCGGCTCCAGTCCAGTGGGGTCCCAACTTATGCGGCTCCAATCTAGTTGGGTCCCAAGAAATGTAGTTTTGGGGAAGCATATGAGGTTCGAGTCAATACAGTCACATGCGACCTAACTCAGATGCGAATTCCATATGACTCTAGCTCGATAGCTTATGCGGGTTGGACGAGTGAACACATTTTTAAACAGAAGAATTCATGCGGCACAAAGCGCTATACGGTTCAGCCTGTTAAAACACATAGGCGGCTCCGTTCAGAGGAGATTGTATGTAGTTTAGATCAGTCTTCTGCGATTCAAACATGGGGCTTTATCTATACGGCTCAGGCATGAAATAGTCATGCGGCTCACACAGCATATACGGCTCACACAGTATATGCGGCTCACACAGCATATATGGCTCTGCCATCAAGATTGGAAAAGGGGCTTGTGCATAAATATGCAACAGAGCCATGAGTACTAAAGATCTAAAAGCAACCCTTACCCTCAAAAGCAGGACGAACGTCAGAGGGCACTTTGGGTGCATCAGGTTCGACGGCTGACGAAGACGTCACCCTCTTACCCTTTGCGGCGATGGAAATGGCTTTAGAAGACTTAGGAGCCATTGCTTCGACAATAAAGATCGGAAGGAGGAAAACAGGAAAAAGAGTGAACGAAAGAGAAGGTAAAGAAGTCCCTCCGGCTAAAGTTACCCGTATTTATAAACAGAGATGGAGCGTTTCGATTCCCGTGCATACACATAAACCGACCCTTCGGTTATCAAAATAAGCTGCCGAAAATGAAGGCTAAGCTCCTCGAATCTCGCACCAAAAAGCGCCCTTTAAAGATCGATAACACTTAAGTGCTAAAGATTGCCATACGTGGCAAATGATGACGTGGCTAAAGGCCATGCGGTTGAAAGTCTCATGTGGCTGAATCACCTATGCGACTGAATAATTCATGCGGCTAGAACTCTTATGCGGTCGGGATTGCATATGCGGCCAATATAGCCATGCTTCTTATTCAAAGTATTTTAATTTTACAAATTGAAACTTTAAAGGGGGTCCCGTAGAAGCATGGAAAATACTAAAGAAACTGACTCATGCGGCCAAGAAAGACCCATGCGGCTCAGAAAACGTATGCGGCTCAGGGAGTCATGCGGCATAAGGAGCTATACGGTCGGAGGCATTCCATGCGGCTCAAAAGACACGTGGCGTGACAGTGCTCCTCTCCGATCCATGCTGTATTAATTGCTTTGACGGCTGACCCCTCTGAAAAGTTGACAGACCTGACACCAAAGCAGGTAATTATGACTCTGTCATGATGATGAATCTCTAGGGAAGAGAAAGAAATCTCTGACACGATCCCCCAAGAACAACAAAATGCCACGTGGCCCTGCCACGTGGGTGTGCTTATGCGGCTCGAAGTGAAGACTTCCCATGCGGTTCAGAGTGAAGCTGTCCCATGCGGCTCGAGTGGAATCATCCCTATGCGGCTCAAGAAGATCATGCCCATGCGGCTCAAGCAGACACACCATTATGCGGTCCATACGGCTCATCATATGGTTCAGAAGTCTGAAGGAGGGGGCCACTGCCCAGATAGCCCTGACATGTGTCCCAAGTCTTATGCGGCCCAAAATTCATGCGGCCCAAATCTCATGCGGCCCAATTTGCATGCGGTTCAAGTCTCACCATTGGCTCTCAGGATACGTGTCCTTAGCCGATCAATCTCCCAGATTTATGGCAATCCAAGATCGAGTCGAATCCCAATGATCTGGGGCACGTGGCAGGAGAATAAATTTGATTTATTCGCAGATATGAGAGAATCATTATAAGGAAGATTTATGCCAATCAGCATTAATTGCTAATAGGGATTTGGTGTAATCTACCCTTAATGGTTCTGATTTGTCACAATCAGAAACGAACGGCCTGGATTGATCAATCCCCAGGCCGCCGCCATCTCCAAGAGCTAATCATTGGCAACCCTAGCGATCACATTCCACTATTATAAATAGCAAGGTGCCATTCCCTTGTGAGATATAGAGAGATATAAAAAAAAGAATCTGAGAAGAATACGTATACACAGAGAGACTTCCCCCATAGTCAGAGGGAGAATATACACACAGAGAGAGAGAAGCCAGGAGAGCAATCAGAGAGAGAGCAAGAAGGCGTTTCTTCGTCAACGACCAAGCAGATCTTCCCCGAGTCAAGGCTGCGTACCGATCATCCAAGGAGTAAGGCAGAGCGGCCGTCGCTTTTCCGAGCCTCTATCGTCACCCCCCAGAATCTAAAATAAACAATCGTACTTAGACTGCTGTACCTAGGTTTTCGTCCCTAGGCTTTCTTTGTACGAGCGAGTTTGTATTGTGAGTCTAAGTTCAGTCCTCCGATAATTGTTCTGTACTTTTACAATCAATGGCAAACAGTGGCCGCATGCATTTTCTTCTTGCGGTTTACGGATGTAATCGTATAGGCTTTCTCCATGCGGCTAGAACCCTTATGCGGCTCGGATCGCATAGAGGTCCTCTTTGCCCCTGTAAGTCCAGCATCATAATGTTTTCTTCTGCCGGACTTGGGGACAACAGAGTCGTCTATGATCTGAAGTGGGGCCGCGGGAGAGTCTTCTCCACCATCTTGAGCAACAGAGGGTATCTCTGCAAGAGCTTCAGTAGGAACGAAGGATCGGGGTCTTCATTCCTTGCGGGCCTTCTTTGTGCGGGCTCGCTTCTGGACCGGGCCAGTACTCTTGTCGGAGAGCATTTCTTCGAACGCCTGTTGGTCGAACCGGGCGACCATCTTCTGTTGCTTGGAGCCAAGCTTGGCTGCATCCGATTGCGTCACCAACTCCTCAACCGTAGAGAAGTTTGTCCCCAGCAGAGTCGCCATCGTGTTTGCCATAAAATATAAAAGAACAGAACAATTATCGGAGGACCGGACTTTTACTTCACGTTACAAACTCGCTTGTACAAAGAAAGCCTAGGGACGAAACCTAGGTACAGCAATCTAAGTACAATTGTTTATTTTTTTTATTCTAGGGAGGTGACGATAGAGGCTCGGAAAGGCGACGGCAGCCCTTCCTTACTCCTTGGACGATCGGTATGCAGCCTTGGCTCCTGTGACGAGATGGTTGGCGTTGATGAAGAAATGCTCCTCTTGCTCTTCCTCGTATTGCTCTTCTGACTTCTCTCTCTCTGGATTGATCTCTGTGTATTTTCCCTCTGATTATTGGGAGGAAGTGTCTCTCTGTATATGCGTATCTCTCTCTGTTGGTCTATTTCTATCTTTTGTAAGGGAATGGCACCCTACTATTTATAATAGTGGGGGACATCATTAGGGTTTATAATGATTGCCCACTCTCAAAGTGGCGGCAGCCTGATAAGTAATCAATCGGGGCCATTAATCTTGAGCGTGAAGGATCTGGGCCATTAATGAGGATTATGCCAAATTATGTCAGTCATTAATGTTGATTGCAATAAATCTCCATCATGATGATTTGCTGATATATGCAAATCTGAATGAATCCATTTAATTCATTCTTTTGCCACGTGTCCCAAATTATTGGGATCTGACCCAAGATTTGATTACCTTTAGGACACGTGTTCTGTCATTGTTGTTGAGCCGCATGAGGAGGGTTCATATTTGGGCCGCATGAAGGTCGTCATGACTGAGCCGCATGAAAGGTTTCATGACCGAGCCGCATGAATTGTCTCTATACTCGAACCGCATGAAGGTTGTCATGACCGAGCCGCATGAATATGTTCATGACCAAGCCGTATGGGAGTCTTCATGGTTAAGCCGCATGAGAGTCTTCATAGCCGAGCCGCATGGGTTCCTTCCTGGCCGAGCCGCATGGGGGACCTTTATGGTTGAACCGCAAAGGTTTTTCTGTACTGGCCGCATGAACTCATCTTATTCTGGCCGCATAAGCTTGCCTTGAAACTTGGTAGACAGCGCCATTTGGAGATTTTCCTTATTCCCAAAACTTGGCAGGCAGCGCCACTCATTATGACAACTTTATGTTAGGTCTGTTATCTGTCAGCTATCAGTCGTCAGAGCATTAAATGCGTCGTTGGGTATAGCTGTTTTGAATGCCACGTTGGCCTTTCTCTCTGAGCCGTATGAGTTTACTCGAACTGCCTATGTGCTTGAGCCGTATGGGACTCATGGGCCCTCCGTGCCGCATGAGGCTTTTTGGCCGCATGGACTATTTTTCTCCTCATTTTTTATGCTTCTACATATATATATATATATATATATAAAATATATATATATATATATATATATATATATATATATATATATATATATATATATAGTGAAACTAGTTTTGTTAGTTAGCAATATTGGCTAGATTGTTATTTCAGATCTGACCTATTCTTGCCCTATTCTTGGTGGATATTGAGACTTATTGATTTGCAAGGACAAGGCAAGTACATCCATGATATTGACTCAATTACTTTATGTATTCAAGTTGGACACGTTTTATATACGATTGGTCATGTGCTTCTGGTTATTGTGTTTATCATACATTCTTGATCTTGTACTTACATCTTGGAGAGGGAAAATACTACTAATATGTGACCAAAGCCCAACCTAGGTATTCATGTGGGTCGCCTAATCACGCACTTGTGCACGTGTGATTAAGCCGTACCTTATACTTGTTCTTTAGTCATGATCTTTGTCCTGCCGGACACATATTTCGTATGTATTTTAAATCATGAGTCATGATCTTCTTGTTTCATGTTTCAGTAGATTATGAATCTCAGGTGATTTAGGTTAATCATATTTTATTGCATCTTTACTTGTGCATATATTGTATTTGTTTTACTATGATGGATTATACTTTGCTCTTTTCCTTACTGGATCATTGACATACTATATCAGGGTAAGAGGATGGCGCTAGAATGGATGACGACTCCTAGAAGATGCTAGAAGACCAGATGCGTATGTTTTTATGTATTAGATAGCTTCCATAAGACAGATGTATTATTTTCTTCTGGATTTAGTTATCGAATATGTCTTTGGAGGTTGACATGTGTGATGTACTAAAGATATAGTGATCTATGATAGTATGAGTGTGTGCTGCATTGTTTTTGTTTACTATTTCTATGATTAAGCTAAGGATTGATATCATGATATTGGAGTTTTATTGAGGTTTAAATACAGCTTACTACGTTGTGTCCACGACGTAGGCTAGACATGTCCGACTCGCATCCAGAAATCTAAGAGCGGATCGTGACATATTTTTTATAGTGGCCCATGCAAGTCTCGTCTCATCCTAATGGTTCTTAGGCTTTAGAGTATGATTTGGAAACCTGCTAGAATAAGGATGCTCAATCACAGCTTAGACCGATTGTATGATTATATATGTATCTACTATCTGTGCTACTGTTCATACCTTCTCATAGCCAGCTAAACTGATATTCCATGATTTTTGGAGAATTACCTTTTCCTATTAGTTTCTAAATTCTTTAGGGACTAGGCCAATTACTCTTTTAGAAGTTTTGACTCTTCTTTTATCAAACCTCTCATTAATTACTAATTTTTCTAAGTACATCAAATTCCTTTCTTGGTTTTGCTAAACTACTTCAATTTGATTTTTGAACCAATTCAAATATTCTATCATAGAACTAATTGACTAGCTATTTAGTCCAACTTACCTCTCGAATTCTCCAATCTTTTCGTTGGCCATGAGGAATTATTTCACCAAAATTATTTCAATATTGGTCAATATTTCCTATGTAATTTCCAAAGAATATCTTCATTGGTTTCTTCCACTCAACTTGAAAACATACGATTTATAAAACTTATTTCGGATTTCTTTGTTGATTTTGTCGATTTCTAATTTAATTTTCCTTGACTATGAGGAATTATTTTCCAACATGATTCCATCATAGGTCAAGATTTTCCTAAAGATGCCAAAGATATTATTCGAGCCAACATGAATCCTCACTCACTCTATTTTTAGCCAACTCAATTATCCGATAAGTTTGGATGGATTCAAAGTATATAGGTTTTTTGGAAGTTATCGAAATAGAGAAAGGTCCAAGAGCAGATAATTCCCTTTGTACACCTTAATCCTTTCTTTCTGGTAATCGATCATTTGATTCCCAAGAACCAATATCTATATCTTTTCCTATCATGATTAACTTAGGGCTTGTTTGAATTTTCATAAACTCCTTTAGAATTCATATGGATAAAAGTTGAGAAAATATTTGACGACCTGCTATGGCAGGGCAGATGCGTACTGCAGTCATTTATCTAGATTATGGAATCTACGGGTTCACTGCAGCCAGCTGCGCATTAGTGAGACATGGGCTCTAAGTTGAAGTAATTTTAGGTATTCATAGGTTCTCGGATATTATTCAGGTTATGTCCTAAAAGCATAATATTTTAATCTCTTGAGTTGTTTCGACAATATTGGATAAAGTTGACAAAATATTTGGTAATCTATCATTATTTTAGTCATGGAACCAAAGGTTCACTGCAGCCAGATGTATACTGGCGGGGCATGAACCCTAGGCAAAGTGACTTCGATATGTATGGTTTCCAGATACTATTCAGACTATATCCATATTATATCCCATGTTTGGCCTCTTATCGCCATTGACAACTTTACCAAAAATTATCTTGATTTGTTTAAATTTTGGCCTTATTTAAAATCTTAGCGGTTTATCCCATTTTCAGAAATCATATCTATTATCATCGATTTCATATAGAATTTCCAATTAATTTTTCTAGAAATCATTAGGACTACTTGTCACTACCACATTTTAGATTGAGGGTTTTTTAGTCTTTTGTGAATTTTGAATTTATTTTGAATTGTTAAATTGGTGATTGTTATTTTTGATTTTGGCTAGTTGAGACTTTCGAGACTGACCTAGATGTTGACTCTAGGTATGGTGACTTGATTAGCATGGTGGGACCCTAGTCTAACTTAAGTCAACCCCAGTTTAGTCATTTAGAATCAAGTTTCAAATAGGAGAAATAAAGACTATGTTTAAGGACTCGTGACTTATGAATTGATTTCCTATACCAATGTAACTTGGCCCATAGCCCATTAGTGAAACCCTAACCCTAATTCCTCCCTATAGTGGCCGACCATAAAGTCTCTCCTCATTTGTTCTTGCCTCTTTTGTGTCATTGCAACTTTTTGAAAGGAAAGGTAATTTCCATTCTTCCCCAATTCATAACTCTCCTATTTTAATTCCTTTTTGATTTAAATCTTTTGCAATAGAATATAATCAGCCTCTACTTGATGTTCATGGAGAGTAATTTCAGTTTGGGAACAATTTGGCAAGTTTGGCTAGCAAGGGGAGTCATTCAATTTGGGGCTTTTTGGTCATTGACACACTATAGGTAAACCCTCTAAATTGTATTTAATTTCTGATTTCTTTGCATGATAGCCTAGATCTAGGTGTCCCCTAGCTGTGGTGTAAGTTTTGTGTCAATTTGCATTAATATCGTGTCCGTATCGGACATATATCCTAACCTAGTTCTAGGTGTTTGATGAAATGCCACAATCGATGTTTTTGTTCTATTTTTGAATTGTGTTTGAATGGATTTGTAGATCTAGGGGTCGTGTTTGATTTTGTGTCAGTTGTGGGGGATTTTCGTGTCGTATCGTGTCAGCACGAGGACACGAACTCGCCGTAGCAGTCGCGGGATACTTCCCTGTTGCTCGGGGTACATATCTCATCGGACACGGCGACTCGACACATGCCACTTGGTGAGGACAGAGGGGAAGTGTCTGAAACAAGCCCCCTCGAGTCTCGAGTCACTTCGTGTCGAGTCAGACACACATTTGAGCCCACACTGGCCATCGCCTACTGTGTGCGTGAGCCACAGACCCCTCTGACACGGGCTTCGTGTCGTGTCTTGGTGTCTCGTGGACACGAGTCTGGGTATCAGGGTTGTAGTCCTACCCTAGACGAATCTCTAGACATGCACTCGTGTTGTGTCGTGTCGTGTGTCGTGTGCTAGACATGCGTGAACACGTGCACGAGGCAGCATGCCTGTGCATGCATGAGCAATGGTTGTGAGCGTGGACATGCCATATCTGGCCTTATTGGACACGAAATGGTTCGAAGGACACGTACACAAGTGGGGCTCTACTTACCAATCAATTGTTTGATTAATAGTTGTGTTTTTATTTTGAATTTCTAAATCCCCCCAAATCCCTGATACTAGGCTGTTATTGAAAAATCTGAGATTTGAAATGTATTTTTAAACTGTTTTCAATGATAAAATTCCAAGGATTGGTTCACCTATACATAAATGAGTTAATGTACATGATAGGGTTAATGCTAGTATGGGATTAAGGGTTTTCGAATTTTCCTTGCACTGTTCCTGAGAACACATTTATTTAACTGAAATCCTGAAACTGTCATGTGTATCACTGAATTCAAAAAACCTGACACATTGCAGTGTGTACACTCTACTGAATTTTACTGAGACTAGTACACTGTAATGTGTACACTGAAATTAAATAGCTGAGGATATTATGAACACACACATGAGTACATTGATTCTCATGTATCACTGTCATGTACACACACTCACACATGAGCCCAAAATCTGGGAACACACACATCCACACTCTACAATGCCTAGGAACACCCTATCCACTGTACACTCACTCACACTCATACACACACACACATGTGTACATTGGTTCTCATGTAACACTGTCATGAACACACACTCACAAACTGTCATATGTTGTACTGAATTCTAATGTATGTACACACACACAATATTAACACACACATATGCCACATTATCTCTATCTATCTCTCTCTCTCTCTCTCTCTCTCTCTCTCTCTCTCTCTCTCTCTCTCTCTATATATATATATATATATATATATATATATATATATATATATATATATATATATAATGTAATATATATAATGTAATATATATATATATATATATATATATATATATATATATATATAATGTAATATTTTTTTTAATGTATATAAATATATATAAATATATATATATATATATATATATATATATATATATATATATATATATATATATATATATATATATAAATATATATATATATATATATATATATATATATATATATATATAATATTGCTTATATTAATTTAGTATATTTATGTAATGTGTGAAAATATATGTATTGCCAATATAGACTGTATATGGCATATAGCCTATGGTCCCTATGTGTATTCTTACGTGTATTGGCATGAATACACCTGAGATGTGTGTTGTTAGGCTTGTACGGCTTTGTGTTGATGTGCGAATGCTAGATAGGTATGGTTAGACTTAGTGAGACTTGTTTGGGTTAGGTTTGACCTAGTTGACCTAGTTTGACTAGTGTAGTTGATTAGAGTTGACCAAAGGTTGACTTTAGCCTAGATTGACCCAAACATCATGTTGAATACATTGTAGCAGTCTATTTTGCCATTTTGGACATGTTGTGACTTGTACTGTTCTATAGGAGCCAGACACCACTCCTCAGGCAGTATTTTATTTCAGATATTCAGGATATCAGGCGAGTACATTCTCTGATTATTTTATATCTTGCTTAGGATTATATTCCTGCTCTAGATTACTTTACTTGAATGTTGTCACATTGGTAACACGGGTTGGTACTATATGGATCCCTTCATGAGATGATATCCCTCTCATGAGCATCGGATACTCATGTCTTGTGTGTTTCACTTACATCATGTATCTCATGCTTCTATTGCCATGAATCTATCATGAATCTGCTTGTGATTCATGTACTCTCATGAATCATAGAGCCTTCACGAATCTATTCATGAATCACTCATTATGAGCCATTAGTGTAGTCATGAATCTTAACGTAACTTGACTGGATCCTTGTGTATTGATTGGGGAATAGGGGAGTAGAACTAAACATGTGAATATTCCAAAGTAGTGTAGTCATGAATCAACTCTTTAGTATAGCCATGAATCACCTCCAGCTGCTCACATGTTTATCTTGTACTCTGATTCACTAGTCACTGATAGTTCTCTATATATATTGTAGCTATTTACTTACAGTTCTCTCTTTTATACCATGTTATTCTTTCAGTTTCATGTATCTTAGTCTCTAGCATGTTTATATTTCCTAACCTGTTATGATTTGCGTGAGATGTATTATGCTCGCTCCTGTCCTGACTGGACCTGTTGAAAATATTATAGAGGATAAGGACGAGACGCTCTGTACCACTTACTATGGGACTACCCTAGAGGATTGCTGTGACTTGGATCTCCAGCAGGATCTATTAGAAGTGGATGACACACCTTTAGTCTAGAGTAGTCATTTCAGTTGTATTTATTCTCTGAATTATTGTATTTGAGTTTCGATGATTCTGAATTGTTGTGATATCTTAGACACTTAGATTCTCTATCTATTTGTATCTTTTGTGGATTTATTTCATATCTATCTATCTTATCGTATGTTTGCCTTAGTTGTGATTGAGACCTATTTCTGTATTGTCACCTCCATTCGGAGTGTATATACTGTACGTGTACCTTATATTGTTAGATGTTGTGACTTAGGACAATGATCTACCGCCGACACTATGGCGTACGATGGGCGTATTCACTTCTCGTGCCCTTACTCTAGGGTGCGGGTCATGACATTTTTAGTGGTGGCCCATACAGGTCAAGTTTTATGTAGGTGTATTCGAACTAGAGTATCACTACAGCCTGTAGTAGAATTAGGATATTTTGAAGGTACTCAATCATACTAAAAAACTCCTTGTCAGATTCCGTTTATCTACATTTTGCTGCTTATTGTCTTCCTTTGAATATAAATTATCCTCCTTTGATATTTCGACTCATTCTCAGAAATTGTTTTTTGTTTGATCTGTGTCTCCAGGATGGTTATCGAGACGAGATCGCATCGCACCGGACCGGAGGACGTTACAGAGGGGTCTTCCACCTCTCGTCCTGTGCAGCGAGCTTCCGGTACCGCAGCACCAGTTCAGCCCTCAGGAGTGGGTATTTTAGCTGCTTTTGGAGGAGCACCTCCACTAGTTAGGAGGTAGATCCCGGTGATTCCTGAGATCCTTCCGCCGCAGCAGCCTCCACCTGTGGGGATGGTAGATGCTGCTCATTTATTCTCCTTCGTGGAGAGAATTCTGGAGTCTCATCAGAAGCAGCAGCAGCGTCAGACTGTCGAATTTCGTTAGGGGATTGACGAGGCCCATCAGCTGGTCCGTACGACTGTGGAGACGGTGTCTACTCAGGGGCCGCAGCAGCCTCGCAGGAGGGAGATGGACATATAGGACTTTAAGAAGATGTACCTAGAGACTTTCTGGGCACCGAGGGCATACACTATGCAGATGGCTGGATTGAGCACATCGAGAAGATTTTTTGGCAGGCAGAGATACTAGCCAGACTTCATATTGAGGCAACGGGCAGTCAGATGCAGTACCTAGCCTGTACCTGGTACCAGACAGATCCTCGAGTGGGAACAGAGGGTCAGACATAGGAGTAGTTCAAGGAACAGTTCTTCCCGGATGTGGCACTAGGAGGCATTGAGGCGCAGTTCGAGAGTCTAGTTCAGAAGAACCAGACAGTTGTAGAGTACGCCAGAGAGTTCTGCCAGTTGTCCAGGTTTATAGATGATCTGACGGAGAAGACGAAGGCTAGGAAGTTCCATTGAAGGTTGATCAGGGAGGTTCGGTCATTGACTAAGAGTGACCGAAATGCTACCTTCGCGGAGATCTTTACAGGAGCCATGGCAGCGGAGGATGACCTGGGGCTGAAACTGAAGAGAGGTCAGGATTTCCAAGAGCCAGCAGCCGCGGAGGCCAGGCCAAGAGGCCTCATTTTCAGCACCAGCAGCTGCATAGGCAGGTGCATCAGCAGCAGTTCCACCCGTAGCAGTTCTAACAACAAGGCTGTGTACACTTCCAGCAGGTGCAGCATCAGCAGCTGAGGGTGCAACAGCAGATACCGAGATAGCAGACCACCAGTTGTGCTTACCGTAAGAAGCCGGGGCACGGGTGGAGTGAGTGCAGAAAGAGATTGGGCAGGTGCCTACTATGTGGAGCAGCTGATCATCTGTAAAACCCCTCATTTTTATTTATTTATTTTATTAGATTTAAAAAAAAATGAATTTATACGATTGATGGTTTTATTTATTTATTTTTTTGTATGATCTGGTTTAGCCAATTCAGTCCGAATTGGGCCCGGACCAAACCCAAGGCCATGTAGGCACGTGGGAGACCAAAGTGGCCATGTAGACATATTTTATGTACGTAGAAATATTTTCTAAATTATTTTAGAATTTTATGTACAATTTTTAATTATTTAAATATTTGTACTATTATTGGTGTTCTGTTATTAAATAATATTTTGCAACAAAGTACAAATTGTTCTGGACCCGAATTTGGAAGTGTGGGATGGGTTCATCCAAACCACCCTTGAGCAAATTTATTATTTTATTATTTTCATTTAAAGTTATTTTTTTTAAAAATATTTATTCACTTTACTTATAGGGTTATTATTATTAAATCTATTGTAAAATAAATTTGTATATGTATATATATATAGATGGGTTTAAATACATTAATTATGTGGGTAGATAATATTAAATTGTTATTTGAATTGGTGAAGATTTTATGTAGATTTAGATATATACATAATAGATTTATATATATATATATATATATATATATATATATATATATATATATATATATATATATATATATATATATATAAAGATTTAGATAAGAGTTGTAAAAAAAAAATATATATATATATATATATAGAGGGGTGGGTGGTCGGCCCCACCACCAGCCGACCACCACATGAAGCCAAAGGAAACGAAATAGCAGCAGCAGCAACCACATATGTGGCCGACCCCCAACACAAGGAAAAGAAAAGAAAAGAAAAGATAAAGAATAAGAAAAAGAAATGAAATGAAAAAAAAGAATAAAAAAAAAAAAAAGAAAACAAATCAGACCACCTTTAGGTGGGCGGCCCCACCTTTATTCCGTGAGCTGCTAAGCAGCGCTCACCAACCATCCCGTGAGCCGAGCATTTGGACTTATTGTAAATCCTATTAGTATTAGGTTAAGTTCAAACTTGTTATATATATAACTTCTTCCATAGACCTCAAAATTCTAGACTTCCAAAACGAAAATTTTAGCAGAACATACCCTCTTCGCCTACGAGTTCGTTTCGCCAGCAACAGAGTTGTGTGCGCGACGAACGGAGCATCGGAAGTCAGTCCTTCGTCATCCACGGAGCAGTTTTCCCACTCAAGGTACCCTACTTCCCGATGACGTAACTTTCTGCTCGTAACTCCGATTTTCGATCCGTAAAATATTCTGGAAAGTACACTTGACCCTCTTCGAGATCCTCCTGATGGATTTTGACATGGCTGTCCAACTTGCTCGAAAAATCGAGACGAATTTGGAGAAAAACCCACTTTTCTGAATATTAAAAACTGTTTTGAAACACCAACTTGTCGGCCACTTTCTCGCTGTCCATTAAACTTTCATAAAAACTAATTGAAGTCTGTCAAAGACAACCTAACCGAGATTGTAACACACCTTTTAGATTCACTTTTCATCTAGTATGTAGAAAGTTACACGTTGTTAAAATTTTCCGAAAAACTGTAAATTCTGTTTTCAAAAAGTGGAAAAACACCCGATACGGCGTGCGTCCCGACAAACCGGGCGTCGTGGTCGCACACTATATGCATCGAAAGGCGCGTATAGATGTTGTCGACGTGTGGAAACTGACGGAACTCGATTTCATTGCATGTGCGCGACGAAATCAATGCGTATCCGTCGAGATACCCCCGTATCGACTCTTTGCAAATTAAGTCACAACTTTGTGCACACGCATCAAATGGCGACGAAACTTGCGCCATCGGACTCGAAATATTTTTCTGGTTCAGTGAGCCAAGTTTGGTCCGATTCCGAGACCGTTGATCGGGACGCTATTTTGGCGGGCCCACAATCCCACTCAACGGACGATTTTGTGCACGACCCACCGGAATCCAAAATTGGACATACCGTTGGGTTCGTCTCGTCAAAACAAATCTGTAGACATGTAGTTTGACGACTTTAGAGACCGTAGATATTGGCACGCATTTCGGTGCAAGGCGGGTCCAACGTCGGACATCGTTTAGACCCGAAATTACGAAGTTGCCCCTGTTCCAGAATTTAACTTTTGGACAGGCGTTTCCTAGGTATATCTTATATTCCAAACTCGTTCGTGATGTTTGTTGCAGCATCCGGAGTCATCTGCAGGATTTGGCTTTCTTGTTTCGTTTATTTGTCTGTCCGAGCTACTGGATTATTCTCTTTTGTACATAACCTCAGGCAAGATACCTTGCCATTATACTGTTTATTTTAGTTGCATTTTATTTACATATCACTGTTCATTTATTTCTAGTTCTTGATTACTGCCTGCTCAGTGATATTATTTATATCTTGTTATTTACCTTTGATTGCATATGGACTTAGAGTTAAGGGACTACCACTAGCTTAGTGCATTGCATAGACTTTGACACTGTTGTGCCACGAGATGTGTGAGTTATGAGTAGCATATAGTCTACGGACTTGCGTGTTGGCTGATCACTGATGCGTGCAGGACGTGCGTTAGGTCTAACTGTCAATAGTTGTGTGTTAGAAGACTTGACGGTTAGTAGTGTTACATGGTCGTAGATGCGACATGATAGGTGCATTGGGTGGGAAGAACAGTTCCTTAACGTATGGGTCCGTATGCACTTTCCTATTACTGATACTGCTGGCCTCTGACATTCGATGGATGTTATGCTTTGAGGTCTCTGGTATCCTGATGGGACCATGCCTGAGTTACTGCTACTGAGCCAGATACCCATGCGTTGAAGGTTTATTCTTAACTGCATGAACACTGTAGTACGGTTAGATTACCTTAATGTCGTCTTGTCACTTATTTCGGTTTGTGACATATTATATATTCAGTTTATTATGGCATGCTCTTTATGTATCTTGTTACGTCCCTCTGAGGACCTGGTTATCTCTCCAGGTGTGTGCTTCTGTGGTATTGCAGGTGTTCTAGTCGGGTCGTGATCTTCTCCATCCTTTCGAAGATGATTGCACTTGGCTCGTCTTGTTATTACATCTATTCCTTCTTGTACATTTTATTTGAGATAGTTGGTAGTGGACTTTGTCTCCGCCCAACGATTGTATACATGACAAATTCAAGTTGCTTTTATATCATTTATTTATCATAGTGGATGAGATTTAGTTATTATGGTTCTACTGCATTTTACAGCTTATGTATTCATATGAGGTTTCCATATATTGGAGTATACTTCGTATGTATACAGCTGGCATGGATACGTACCTAGTCCTAAGTATTTTGGGACTGGGGCGTTACATGTTTTTGTGGTGGCCCATGCAGGTCTAGTTTGTCACTTCGGTTACGTTACTGTACCGATGTGAACCTGCAACATAGGATTAGAATTATAGGAATCTCATCCATACAGCTTGACCTCTTCCCTTGGCTTCAAATTTCAAACTCTCGTTCGACTTCCTTGAATTGCATCTTGCTTGATTCCTTTCTACCGTTGATTCTTATCTTCGTGCTTAGTGTCAACTAGGAAGATGACTACACTAGTATATGCTCATAGGTCAAACACATGG
Source organism: Iris pallida (assembly GCA_029216955.1). Classification (NCBI taxonomy): domain Eukaryota; kingdom Viridiplantae; phylum Streptophyta; class Magnoliopsida; order Asparagales; family Iridaceae; genus Iris; species Iris pallida. Next base: position 16,517 of record JANAVB010020787.1, read on the forward strand.
CTAGAATGGTTATATTGGCAATTGGAATACATTCAAGACTCTAATTTAGTTAAAAAGTTTCTTTTTTTGTGTGATTTAATGATTAGTCATTTGTAAAGTAGAATACTACCAAGGAATGTTTTAATCTTGAGATTCTAAATAGTAAACACCATATGATTGATACTGCAGGAAGGAGAAGAATATATAGCTAGAATCTTTATACCATTGATTTAAGAAATTGATTGGCTTTTTGAGATTTGGTATTTATGATTTATTGGATTATAGTTACACATCTTTGCACAAGTATAAAAAAAAAATTTGATTTGCTTTTCGAATTGTGATATTTATGAGTTTTGGTTGATAGATATACATCTTTGAACAAATATAAAATTTATTTGATTTTCGAATTTTGATGTTTATGATTATTTTATATTATAGTTATACACCTTCGAACAGTTATAAATTTAAATTGGGAATGATCTTAGCTTTAAAAAAAATGGCCATAGGAATTATTTAAATTTGAGTTGTACAACTTGCGATTTTCGTGTTTAGTAAATTTTAAATTTTATGTGGGTGGAATGATGGCAAATTTTGGTTTAAATATTTGAAAGTTATGAAAACAATTTTTGAGAATTTTCTTTATTTTAAATTGTGTCATATGATTGAGGATTTACAGATCTATTTAGATTTTTGGAAAAAAAAAAGATTTTGACTGATAAGATTATTTGAAAATTTAGTTTAATGTGGGATTGCTAAAATTAAATTTTTGGAGAATTTCTAAGGATGTGATGGAAAATTATTTGGATTGATTACAGGAAGTTACCATTTAAAAGTTGTAATTCTGTTGGAATAACTTAGCATGAATAGAAGTTAAAATTTATGAGAGCATGGAGCTTAAATTTTTTTTTATTATTGCTTTTAATATGCTAAGAGTTTCATTATGAGTTATCTGAAAGATTTTAGAGTGTTAAATCTTTGATTGATTGTAAAAAAAAATTTTTTTTATGGATTCGTAAAATTATGAACTCTTGAGTTAAATAGTTGAACTTAAACGTAAATTTTGGAAAAGGTTAGTAGTAACGTGATAAAATTTTGCATGGAGATTTATGAGAGTGATTTAAATTTTTATGATGAATTTGAACGACTTAGAGTGAATACAAATTTTGGTGGTTTATTTTTGAAAGTTTGCTTTTGAAACTTTTTGGAGGAAACTCGAGTTGAAATTTTACTGGTAGGCCCCAAGATAATCCTACTGAGTATTCCACACTAATTGCCATGTCACTCATGACCATGATAGTAGTATGTATACAAGTGTTGTTAGTCATCTACCAAGCTATGTGATTGTATTTCCACCTTGACTTACTCGACCTTCCTTAAATTACAGATCTTTTAATTGCGACCTCCTAACCCACTTGCAATTTGAATAAGAATTTAATGGTTTCTTAACTGTATTCATCTAGGAGACTATCTTCTCTCCGAAATTGTGTTCCTAAATTATTATTTTTATTGGATTCTTTAATTAATTTTATTTCATGCTTTAACTTGATCTTCTTTATTTTTGTGCATTAATTATCACCTCGTGAACTCCCACTTTCTATTTTAGATCTTCTGGCGTCCCTTACCATAACTTGGATATTTGGAGCACAACACTAGTCTTTTTCTTCCAACAAATTTTATATGTAAGACCTAGACAAGCCCACCTTAATGTAGATATATCATGTCCCACTAGAACACGTCTTCTTGTACACTATTTTCACAATATGACCTTCTGATCAATATGGCTAAACTATAACTTTTACCATGATACCGATATATTTTTACGGATAGGGATTCCTTCTCGACTCAATTCTTTCGACCCGATATGTGATTTTGTTCTACTTAATTCCGGTAAATGCTTAAATTTGTGCCTTATCTTGATTGCTTGACCTATTGTCCCATCACACTACTAGTTTAACTCTTGTAAGTTGGGTAGAATACCTCACAACCAAACAAACTTTTTTTCTTCTCGTGAACTACATTGGTAAGTTCACTTAGACTATAAATTCAGGGGACCCTACCTTATCTAGTCTACCAAGCCATAAATGAAGAAACACTAGGACAACTGTATAGGCCCAAACTTCGGGCGAGCCTTAATTTTAAAAGATCTTGGACTATTTAAAATTCCTTCATCAATACCTTCCTTGCTCATATTTTTACTATTCCATGCTGCTAATGTAGCTTCAGTTTTGCAAGCTTATTTCGTTATCAAGCTTGATCATGACATATTTTATTGGGTGCACCCACTAACATATTGTCTAATCTGAACCGGTGCATGATGGTGTGATCAACCTATTGCACTTTGGTTCGCATATCACATATTATTCTACGTGGATGGAGATATAGTTAAACTTGCCTTAGAGTCTCATCCGCGACAACCTTTGCAATTCTCTTTTGAATTATTTTCGCCGCCTATGAACCCCGTAATTCGTACTCAATATATAACACCGTCTTTGAAAACCTTGTTGTTCTTGTCTTTTACTTATTTTGGAAAGACAAGGCACTGTACTTGCTAAGATAGACTCAAGGTATCATCTTTGGTTGCCCAATCGGGTAATTATACACAAATGTAGATAGCCACCGACCGACTCATGTGGCTATATCCTCGCCTTTAACTATTCCTCATTTCTCAACCCTAGAATTATTATCGTGTCCTTCCAATTGTACTTGAGCATTCGAGAACGATTCTAATCATTCACTTCAATCAAACTCTCAATCGAGGCGATTAGTCTCCAGTTTCTCTCTAGGAACCACATCTCCCAAATGTCTAAATTATTCACTTTGATCTACTCAATTCCTTATTACTCTCCAAATTGGATTATCGAAATTTTGCTACCTTCACTGGCAACCCTTATTCAATTCCATAATCGTGATATATTTTTGTAAATATCGACTCCACAATTTTCTATTGCACGGTGGTGTTGAACGACGTTTTATCGCCTCCTCCAAAATTTAATTGCATTTTTGGTATTGACGAACTCTTCCTACCCCTCAACCCTATCTACCCTATTCATCCTAAATTTCGAGGACGAAATTCTTATAAGTTGGGTAGGATGTAAAACCCCTAATTTTTATTTATTTATTTTATTAGATTTAAAAAAAATGAATTTATACGATTGATGGTTTTATTTATTTATTTTTTTGTATGATCCGGTTTAGCCAATTCAGTCCGAACTGGGTCCGGACCAAACCCAAGGCCATGTAGGCACGTGGGAGACCAAAATGGCCATGTAGACATATTTTATGTACGTAGAAATATTTTCTAAATTATTTTAGAATTTTATGTACAATTTTTAATTATTTAAATATTTGTACTATTATTGGTGTTCTGTTATTAAATAATATTTTGCAACAAAGTACAAATTGTTCTGGACCCGAATTTGGAAGTGTGGGATGGGTTCATCCAAACCACCCTTGAGCAAATTTATTATTTTATTATTTTCATTTAAAGTTATTTTTTTAAAAAATATTTATTCACTTTACTTATAGGATTATTATTATTAAATCTATTGTAAAATAAATTTGTATATGTATATATATAGACGGGTTTAAATACATTAATTATGTGGGTAGATAATATTAAATTGTTATTTGAATTGGTGAAGATTTTATGTAGATTTAGATATATACATAATAGATTTATATATATATATATATATATATATATATATATATAAAGATTTAGATAAGAGTTGTAAAAAAAAAATATATATATATATATATATAGAGGGGTGGGTGGTCGGCCCCACCACCAGCCGACCACCACATGAAGCCAAAGGAAACGAAATAGCAGCAGCAGCAACCACATATGTGGCCGACCCCCAACACAAGGAAAAGAAAAGAAAAGAAAAGAAAAGATAAAGAATAAGAAAAAGAAATGAAATGAAAAAAAAGAATAAAAAAAAAAAGAAAACAAATCAGACCACCTTTAGGTGGGCGGCCCCACCTTTATTCCGTGAGCTGCTAAGCAGCGCTCACCAACCATCCCGTGAGCCGAGCATTTGGACTTATTGTAAATCCTATTAGTATTAGGTTAAGCTCAAACTTGTTATATATATAACTTCTTCCATAGACCTCAAAATTCTAGACTTCCAAAACGAAAATTTTATCAGAACATACCCTCTTCGCCTACGAGTTCGTTTCGCCAGCAACGGAGTTGTGTGCGCGACGAACGGAGCATCGGAAGTCAGCCCTTCGTCATCCACGGAGCAGTTTTCCCACTCAAGGTACCCTACTTCCCGATGACGTAACTTTCTGCTCGTAACTCCAATTTTCGATCCGTAAAATGTTCTGGAAAGTACACTTGACCCTCTTCGAGATCCCCCTGATGGATTTTGGCATGGCTATCCAACTTGCTCGAAAAATCGAGACGAATTTGGAGAAAAATCCACTTTTCTGAATATTAAAAACTGTTTTGAAACACCAACTTGTCGGCCACTTTTTTCGCTGTCCATTAAACTTTCATAAAAACTAATTGAAGTCTGTCAAAGACAACCTAACCGAGATTGTAACGCATCTTTTAGATTCACTTTTCATCTAGTATGTAGAAAGTTACACGTTGTTAAATTTTCCGAAAAACTGTAAATTCTGTTTTCAAAAAGTGGAAAAAACACCCGATACGGCGTGCGCCCCGACAAACCGGGCGTCGTGGTCGCACACTATATGCATCGAAAGGCGCGTATAGATGTTGTCGACATGTGGGAACTGACGGAACTCGATTTCATTGCATGTGCGCGACGAAATCAATGCGTATCCGTCGAGATACCCCCGTATCGACTCTTTGCAAATTAAGTCACAACTTTGTGCACACGCATCAAATCGCGACGAAACTTGCGCCATCGGACTCGAAATATTTTTCTGGTCCAGTGAGCCAAGTTTGGTCCGATTCCGAGACCGTTGATCGGGACGCTATTTTGGCGGGCCCAAAATCCCACTCAACGGACGATTTTGTGCACGACCCACCGGAATCCAAAATTGGACATACCGTTGGGTTCGTCTCGTCAAAACAAATCTGTAGACATGTAGTTTGACGACTTTAGAGACCGTAGATATTGGCACGCATTTCGGTGCAAGGCGGGTCCAACGTCGGACATCGTTTAGACCCGAAATTACGAATTTGCCCCTGTTCCAGAATTTAACTTTTGGACAGGCGTTTCCTAGGTATATCTTATATTCCAAACTCGTTCGTGATGTTTGTTGCAGCATCCGGAGTCATCTGCAGGATTTGGCTTTCTTGCTTCGTTTATTTGTCTGTCCGAGCTACTGGATTATTCTCTTTTGCACATAACCTCAGGCAAGATACCTTGCCATTATACTGTTTATTTTAGTTGCATTTTATTTACATATCACTGTTCATTTATTTCTAGTTCTTGATTACTGCCTGCTCAGTGATATTATTATATCTTGTTATTTACCTTTAATTGCATATGGACTTAGAGTTAAGGGACTACCACTAGCTTAATGCATTGCATAGACTTTGACACTGTTGTGCCACGAGATGTGTGAGTTATGAGTAGCATATAGTCTACGGACTTGCGTGTTGGCTGATCACTGATGCGTGCAGGACGTGCGTTAGGTCTAACTGTCAATAGTTGTGTGTTAGAAGACTTGACGGTTAGTAGTGTTACATGGTCGTGGATGCGACATGATAGGTGCATTGGGTGGGAAGAACAGTTCCTTAACGTATGGGTCCGTATGCACTTTCCTATTACTGATACTGCTGGCCTCTGACATTCGATGGATGTTATGCTTTGAGGTCTCTGGTATCCTGATGGGACCATGCCTGAGTTACTGCTACTGAGCCAGATACCCATACGTTGAAGGTTTGTCCTTAACTGCATGAACACTGTAGTACGGTTAGATTACCTTAATGTCGTCTTGTCACTTATTTCGGTTTGTGACATATTATATATTCAGTTTATTATGGCATGCTCTTTATGTATCTTGTTACGTCCCTCTGAGGACCTGGTTATCTCTCCAGGTGTGTGCTTCTGTGGTATTGCAGGTGTTCTAGTCGGGTCGTGATCTTCTCCATCCTTTCGAAGATGATTGCACTTGGCTCGTCTTGTTATTACATCTATTCCTTCTTGTACATTTATTTGAGATAGTTGGTAGTGGACTTTGTCTCCGCCCAACGATTGTATACATGACAAATTCAAGTTGCTTTTATATCATTTATTTATCATAGTGGATGAGATTTAGTTATTATGGTTCTACTGCATTTTACAGCTTATGTATTCATATGAGCTTTTCATATTGGAGTATACTTCGTATGTATACAGCTGGCATGGATACGTACCTAGTCCTAAGTATTTTGGGGGCGTTACATCATCAGCTGAAGGAGTGCTCTCAGTTCACAAGCAGATCAGTGAAGGGAGCGGGAGCCAAGGTTCCGGTAGGGCAGCAGAAGGGACCACTATAGACTCAGCAGCAGAGGTTCATCCAACATCAGCAATAGGCCCGAGGAGGTCAGCAGGGGCGAGCTTTTGCCATGGCGGTCGAGAATGCAGAGGCCATTGGGGAGTTGATTGCAGGTTCGGTTCTTCTCGACTCCATTCCAGCTTTCACTCTATTTGACTCCGGGGCTTCCCACAGTTTTATGTCGATATCATTTTCTATTAGACAATGCCTTGTATCTGAATCATTGCCTAGGACCTGCAAGATCACGACCGGGGGTGGTGTTATCCTCGTGAGTGATGTTTGCAGAGGGCGAAGAGTTATTTGGGGAGGCCGAGAGTTGGAGGTGAGTCTGCTCGTAATGCCACTACCAAACTATGATATCGTATTAGGTAGATTGGTTGAGCAGGCATCACGCCAGCATAGATTGCTATGGGGGTAGAGTTCTGTTCGGAGCGTCAGGAGAGCTAGAGTTCGAGTTCACCCGACGGTAGGCAGAGAAGAGTAGTAGAATTTTCTGTGGGGTTTCAGTTGAGGAGCATGCGGCTCCACATCCTTTCATTACAGAGTTCATGGACGTCATTCCGGAGGAGTTGGCAGGACTTCCACTGGATAGGGATGTTGAGTTCTCGATAGACTTAGTTTCCGGCGCGGAACCGATTTTTTAGCATATCTATCGAGTGAACAATAGTGAGTTAGTGGAATTGAAGAAACATGTCGATAAGCTGCAGGACAAGGGCTTCATTCGATCGAGTTCTTCACCTTGGGGTCACCGGTACTCTTTGTACCCAAGAAGGATGGGTCGGTACGGATGTGTATCGACTACTGGGCACTCAACAACCTGACGATCAAGAACAGGTACCTACTGCCGTGGATCGATGATCTCTTTGATCAGTTGAGTGGAGCTCGGGTTTTCTCGAAGATTGATCTGAGGTCAGGTTATCATCAGGTAAAGGTGAAGAGGGAGAATATTCCGAAGACCGCATTCAGGACACGGTATGGTCAGTTTGAGTTCTTGGTTATGCCGTTTGGGCTGACCAATGTCCCAGCAGTATTTATGAACTTGATGAACATGGTATTCCACCAGTACTTGGATAAGTTGTGGTAGTGTTCATCGATGATATCTTGGTGTATTCGAAGACTGAGGAGGAGCATGAGGAGCACTTGAGAGTAGTTTTGGAGATACTCAGGAGGGAAAGGCTTTATGGCAAGCTCTCGAAGTGCGAGTTCTTTCTGGACAGAGTTGACTTCTTGGGTCATGTGGTGACTGGAGATGGAATCTCAGTGGACCCGAAGAAGATCACGGCAGTTGAGGCTTGGTCGGCACCGAGTTCAGTAGCAGAGACCAGGAGCTTCTTGGGACTGGCAGGCTATTACAGGAGGTTCATGCAGGATTTCTCCCAAATTATAGCCGTTGACTAGGCTGACCCGGAAGGATGCAGAGTTTGTTTGGTCAGAGGAGTGTCAGGTCGCTTTTGATGAGTTGAAGAAGCGGCTGACGACAGCTCTGAATCTGACATTGCCATCAGGATGGGGATGGTTCACTATCTACAGTGATGCATTGGGGAAGGATTTGGGTTGTGTCTTGCAGCAGCATGGGAAGGTGATTGCCTATACTTCCAAGAAGTTACGTCCCCATGAGAAGAACTATCCTACCCATAACTTGGAGTTGGCAGCAGTGATATTTGCTTTAAAGTTGTGGAAACACTACTTATACGGAGAGTGGTTGGAGATCTTCACAGATCATAAGAGCTTGAAGTATGTGTTTACACAGAAGGAGCTCAATATGTGGCAGCGCAGGTGGTTGGAGCTGATAAAGAACTTCGACATTTTACTACATTATCATCCAGGAAAGGCCAACGTAGTTGTCGATGCCTTGAGTAGGTATCCGACAACCATGTGTTTGACTATGGATCGTCACTTGCTAGCAGATTTGGAGAGCCTGGGGATTGAGTTGATTGTGCCCGGAGTTCAGATACAGATGTGGGGCCTTCAGATTCAGTCGGACTTGATAGAGAGGATCAAGTCGACGCACTTTGTGGATGTTGCTCTGCGGTGTATCCGAGGGCAGGTTCGAGCAGGACTAGTAGATGGTGAGTTTACTCTTACAGAGGATGGCACTTTGAGGTACGATTCCACGCTGTGTGTGCCCAGTAGAGAGCTCAGGAAATGAAGAAGGCCTACCGATCTCAGTAATCTATACATCCTAGTGCCAACAAGATGTACAGGGATCTGAGGGAGCACGTCTGGTGGTATGGGATGAAGCGGGAGGTAGCTCACTTCATAGCCAGATATTTGTTCTCTCAGCAGGTCAAGACAGAGAGGCAGAGGCCAGGAGGTTTGTTGCAGCCATTGCCCATTCCAGAGTGGAAGTGGGAGCACATTATGATGGACTTTGTATCTGGATTGCCGTGTACACTAGGAAGAAAAGACGCAATTAGGGTCATCATAGACAGGTTGATCAAATCGGCCCACTTTTTGCCATTTAAAGTAGGTACGTCTACTGAGAGGCTTGCAGAGATGTACATACGACAGATTGTCAGGATTTATGAAGTTTCGGTCAGCATTGTCTCAGATCGGGATAGTCGCTTTACTTTCCATTTCTGGCGGAGTCTACAGACTAGTTTGGGCACTCAGCTCAAGTTTAGTACTGCATACCACGCTCAGACGGACGAACAGTCAGAGAGGACTATTCAGACGCTCGAGGACATGTTGTGGATGTACGTCTTGGATTTTGGAGGGTCCTGGGAGGATCACCTACATTTGGTGGAGTTTACTTACAATAACAGTTTTTAGGCCAGCATTGAGATGTCATCCTTCGAGGCTCTGTACGGGCGTAGATGTCACACCCTTATCTTGGGATAATGTCGGGGAGCGAGCTTTATTAGGACCTGAGATGGTTATTGATGCAGCCAAGAAGGTGAAGTTCATCAGGGACAGACTTCGTATGGCGCAGGACAGACATCGGCATTGGGCCGATAGCCACCGGAGGCCTTTGGAGTTTAAGGTACAGATTAGAGATAGGATTAGAAGTAGGTTGTTTATTGTGTTTGTTTTGTCATGTTTGATTATTTAGTTACTTGAGACCTTGTTTGTCTTTAGGTCGGAGATATAGTTTTTATGAGGATATCTCCGACTCGTGGTACCATACGTTTTGGTGGAGGTGGGAAGCTTAGCCCGCGCTTCATCGGACCTTTCGTGATCAGCGGGAGATTCGGTGACGTGGAATATAGGCTAGACTTGCCACCTGTACTAGTGGGTGTCCACAACGTATTCCATGTATTACAGTTGAGACGGTATGTGGCTGTTCCTAGCCATGTACTTGACCATTCAAAGATTGAGGTGGGACCTACTCTCAGTTATCCAGAGCATCCAGTGGAGATTCTGGATCACCGAGAGAAGGTACTGAAAAACCAGGTGATATCCTTGGTTCGCATCGCATGGAGGCATCATTCTCCAGGAGAGTCTACCTAGAAGCGGGAGGATGAGATGCGCGAGTGATACCCATACCTTTTTGGACCTTGAGGTATGATTGTCTATCCTTCTCATTAGTTTAGTTTCGTCTTTTAATTTCGAGGACGAAATTCTTTTAAGAGGGTAGATTTGTTATACCATATTTTAGCTTGAGGGTATTTTAGTCTTTTGTGAATTTTGAATTTATTTTAAATTGTTAAATTGGTGATTGCTATTTTTGACTTTGTCTAGTTGAGACTTTGGAGACTAACCTAGATGTTGACTCTAGCTATGGTGACTTGATTAGCATGGTGGGACCCTAGTCAAACTTAAGTCAACCCCAGTTTAGTCATTTAGAATCAAGTTTCAAATAGGAGAAATAAAGACTAGGATTAAGGACTTGTGACTTATGAATTGATTTCCTATACCAATGCAACTTGGCCCATGGCCCATTAGTGAAACCCTAACCCTAATTCCTCTCTATAGTGGCCAGCCACATTGGTATTCCCTCCTATAAAGTCTCTCTCATTTGTTCTTGCCTCTTTTGTGTCATTGCAACTTTTTGAAAGGAAAGGTAATTTCCATTCTTCCCCAATTCATAACTCTCTCATTTAATTCCTTTTTGATTCAAATTATTTGTAATAGAATCTAATTAGCCTCTACTTGATGTTCATGGAGAGTAATTTCAGTTTGGGAATAATTTAAAAAGTTTGGCTAGCAAGGGAAGTCATTCGATTTGGGGCTTTCTTGGTCATTGACACAGTATAGGTAAACCCTCTAAATTGTATTTAATTTCTGATTTCTTTGCATGGTAAACTTGATCTAGGTGTCCCCTAGCTGTGGTGTAAGTTTTGTGTCAATTTACAATGATTTCGTGTCTGTATCGGACACGTATCCTAACCTACTTCTAGGTGTTTGATGAAATGCCACACTCAATATTTTTGTTCTGTTTTTGAATTGTGTTTAAATGGATTTGTAGATCTAGGGGTCATGTTGATTTCATGTCAGTTGTGGGGGATTTTCATGTCGTGTCGTGTCAGCACGAGGATACGAACTCGTCGCAGCAGCCGCAGGATACTGCCCTGCTGCTCGGGGTGCATATCTTCTCGGACACGATGAATCGATACATGCCACTTGGCGAGGACCGAGGGGCAGTGTCTAACACAAGCCCCCTCGAGTCTCGAGTCACTTCGTGTCGAGTCGGACATGTATTTGATCCTGCACTGGCCATCGCCTCCTGTGCGCTTGAGCCACAGACCCCTCTGACACGGGCTTCGTGTCGTGTCTTGGTGTCTCGTAGACACGAGTCAGGGTGTCAGGATTGTAGCCCTACCCTAGGCAAATCTCTGGACATGTACTCGTGCTATGTCGTGTTGTGTGTCGTGGGCTAGACACACGTGAACGAGCCAGCATGTCTGTGCATGCTTGAGCAGTGGTTGTGAGCGTTGACACGCCGTATCCGGCCTTATTGGACACAAAATGGTTGAGGGACACGTACACATGTGGTGCTCTAATTACCAACAAATTGTTTGATTAATAGTTGTGTTTTTATTTTGAATTTGTAAATTCCCCCAAATCCTTGATACTAGGCTGTTATTGAAAAATCTGAGATTCGAAATGTATTTTTAAACTATTTTCAATGATAAAATTCCAAGGATTGGTTCACCTATATATGAATGAGTTAATGTACATGATAGGGTTCATGCTAGTATAGGATTAAGGGTTTTCGAATTTGCCTTGCACTGTTCCTCAGAACACATTCATTTAACTGAAATCTTGAAACTGTCATGTGTATCACTGAATTCGAAAAACCTGACAAATTGCAGTATGTACACTCTACTGAATTTTACTAAGACTAGTATACTGAAATGTGTACACTGAAATTGAATAACTGAGGACATTATGAACACACATGAGTACATTGATTCTCATGTATCACTGTCATGTACACACACTCACACATGATCCCAAAATTTGGAAACACACACCCACACTCTACAAAGCCTAGGAATACCCTATCCACTGTACACTCACTCACACTCATACACATACATGTGTACATTGGTTCTCATGTAACACTGTCATGAACACACACTCACAAACTGTCATATGTTGCACTAAATTCTAATGTATACACACACACACAATATTGACACACACGCATACCATATTATCTCTATCTCTCTAGATGTATATATATTATCTATATTATTGTGTAGCAATAATGTAATATATATATATATATATATATATATATATATATATATATATTTGCTTATTAATTAATATATTTATGTAATGTGTGAAAATAAGTATTGGCAATATAGACTGTATATGGCATATAGCCTATGGGATATAGCCTATGGTCCCTATGGTATTCCTATGTGTATTGGCATGAATACACCTGAGATGTGTGTTGTTAGGCTTGTATGGCTTTGTGTTGATGTATGAATGCTAGATAGGTATGGTTAGGCTTAGTGAGACTTGTTTGGGTTAGGTTTGACATACTTGACCTAGTTTGACTAGTGTAGTTGACTAGAGTTGATCAAAGGTTGATTTTAGCCTAGATTGACCCAAACATCATGTAGAATGCATTGTAGCAGTCTATTTTACCATTTTGGACATGTTGTGACTTGTACTGTTCTATAGGAGCCAGACACCACTCCTCAGGCAGTATTTCATTTCAGATATTCAGGATATCAGGCGAGTACATTCTCTGATCATTTCATATCTTGCTTAGGATTATATTTCTGCTCTGGATTACTTTACTTGAATGCTGTCATGTTGGTAACACGGATTGGTACTATATGGATCCCTTCATGAGATGTTATCCCTCTCGGGAGCATCGGATACTCATGTCTTGTGTTTTCACTTACATCATGTATCTCTTGCTTCTATTCATGAATCTATCATAAATCTGCTTGTGATTTATGTACTCTCATGAATCATAGAGCCTTCACGAATCTATTTATGAATCACTCATTATGAGCCAGTAGCGTAGTCATGAATCTTAACATAACTTGACTGGATCCATGTGTATTGATTGGAGAATGGGGGAGAACTAAACATATAAATATTCCAAAGTAGTGTAGTCATGAATCAACTCTTTAGTATAGCCATGAATCACCTCCAACTGTTCATATATTTATCTTATACTCTGATTCACTAGTCACTGATAGTTTCTCTATATATTATAGCTATTTACTTACAGTTCTCTCTTTTATACCATGTTGTTCTTTCAGTTTCATGTATCTTACTCTCTAGCATGTTTATATTTCCTAACCTGTAATGATTTGCGTGAGATGTATTATGCTCGCTCCTGTCATGACTGGACCTATTGAAAATATTACAGAGGATGAGGACGAGGCGCTCTGTACCACTTACTATGGGACTACCCTAGAGGATTGTTGTGACTTGCATCTCCAGCAGGATCCATTAGCAGTGGATAACACACCTTTAGTCTAGAGTAGTCATTTCAGTTGTATTTATTCTCTGGATTATTGTATTTGAGTTTGGATGATTCTGGATTATTGTGATATCTTAGACACTTAGATTCTCTATCTATTTGTATCTTTTGTGGATTCGTTTCATATCTATCTTATCGTATTTCTGTCTTAGTTGTGGTTGAGACTGTATTTCTGTATTATCACCTCCATTCGGAGTGTATATACTGTACATGTACCTTATATTGTTAGATGTTGTGACTTAGGACAGCGTTCTACCGCCGATACTGCGGCGTAGGCTGGACGTATTCACTTCTCGTGCCCTTAATCTAGGGTGCGGGTTGTTACACTATTTTTCAACATCTATTTGTCCAATCTCTTTCATGGTTCAACGCTAGTGTATTGCATGTATTTTTTGATAGTTACATATTTTAATAGCTATGTATATATACCCTTTGTAGATAGTTATGTATATTAGATAGTCAGTATCCAATTGTGGATATATATATATATATATATATATATATATATATATATATATATATATATATATATATATATTGTGTGTGTGTGTGTATAGTTGATAGCTATATACGGTGGAAACATAGATAGTTACCTAGCTCATTTTAGGTATCCTTGGGAATATGCATTTTTATGAGGTTACTTAAGGGTTGAAAAGGTATAGAAGAAGGCCTTGGGTAAGCGAGTTAGTAATAAGTCTTGAGGGAGTTATAGACTATAGACCTTGTGATTTATTTGAGAGGACGATAGAACCGTTGGTGGTGCTTACTAGTGTCTAGGCATCGGATTCCAACAAATGAAGGAATGTAACAATTCCATTGGATGACAAATTTTATGATTAAAAAGGGGCATAAGTTATAGGAAAGATTGAGTAAACCGTAAGTAGTGTTAGATTTGATAATGTTCTCCCACAAAAGTGAATTTGGTACTATAATTCAGAATACTATGGGGATATGAAAAATCAAAGTAAAAGAACACTCAAATGGATCATTTTTTTTGAGAAATTAGACAATTATTATACATGGAAAAGGATGGGTATAATCCATAGAAAGCTTTTATAGAGTTGTAGTAAGGAATGGAGACATGAGCATTGGTAGGCAACTCTGGAATACCAACACTGAGCAAATTTGCTGGATAATGGTTGAAGTGAAGTAGCTATTGAGTTTTTAAAATTTTGTTAGAAGATAGTCAAATGTTGAGGATTTAAATGATTAATTGGTTCGGGATTTAAAATTCTCGAAATCATAGATTGATTGAACAAAATTTTTGAGGATTTGCTAAATTGGATATTTGATCGACAATTATGATTATATTCAGAATTAGAAGGTTTGTTTAATGTTAGAATTTAAAATAAATCGATATTAGCATATAAACTCCTGGTGATGAAAAATTAAATTTGGTCGATTTTAGATGTCTTTTAGTTCATAATAGAATTATTTATAGTGTTTGGGGTAGTCATCTTAGTTTTATGTGGGTTTTCTTGCTGATTGTTTAGCTAATTCAGCGAGTTAGAAGATTAGGTTCAGCATAAGGGGTTAATTAGTTGTTATCTTATAAGTTTCTTTTCGTGAATTGTCTTTTAATTTTCTTGTCATTTGATTATCATCCAGTCTTATTTGGATCCTATTAGGGATATATTCATGATCGTGCCTAAATTTTATTTTTCTAGACGACTCTTAAATCATGCTTATACGATTTTTCTATCGTAAGTAGATTTCAATTTTATCCTTGATAAAGCCTAAATAATTTTAATTTTGACATGGTCAAGCCTAGATAATTTTGGTTCTTTTGGTCATAACTAGATCTTTGTTTATACCTAAATAAATTTGATTATATTTTAATCATGTCTAACATTTTTTTGATATTTGATCATGCATATGACTTTAATTTTTACTCCTGAAATATTCTGAACAAATCATGCCTAAAACGATTTAATCATGCTTTGAATCATTTAGAATTTGATTTTGCTTACGCTTAAATTTGATTTGGATCAAGCCAATTTGCACATTTACAAAATTCTTGTTTGATTATTCTTAGTCATTTTATTTCCATGTTGATCGTATTTTAGCACTTATGACCCCATTAGTCATGGCTATATCATTTTGCCCATATTTTGACTAAATAATGTTTAATGATTTGAATTTTATTCCTAGTTTTATTGGTTATGCCTTAACGGTTTTGATTATTCTTAGGCCACAATTCTATTTAGAATTCAATCATAACTATGTCACTTTAATACAATTTTGATCATACATAAATTTTGATTTTGATCATATGATAATCTCGATCCTATTAGTCGTACCTAAAATTTGATTCTATGTTTAAGCAATTTTAACCAATTTTTAAAATTTTTACATTCATACTTATCATGCCTTTTGAAATTTTGAGGACGAAATTTTTCTAAGGTGGGTAGATTTGTAACCCCTATATTCCTAAATAAATGAGATTTAAAATTTATTCCTAATATTTTATTATTTTAGAAATATATTATTTAGAATTTATTTAATAGTTTTAATAATAATGGTTTATTGGAATATTTTATTTGAAAGTATGGTTTTCATTATAGAATTTATTTTCTAACTAATTAATTAAGGTTTGTAAAACCCCTATTTTTTAAAAAATATTTTATTATTATATTATTAGACTTCAAATTTATTTATACAATTTATGATTTATTTTTATTTTAAAATGACCTTAGCCATAGTTGTGTTTTGAGCACAAGGCGACCATGAAATTTGGCACGGAAGATATAGCAGTGTGCCTTGACTAGTGTACTAGCCATGCCGGGGGAAGCCTTGCCATGGGGATGACCGAATTAGGAAAACCAGACCGAGTTGCGTAATGACTCATTTCAAATATTTTATTTAACTATTATTTTATTTAATGATCTTATTGACCCGGTTAGACCAAACCAACCCAAACTAGGGCCCGGACCGAACCCAATCCCATGCAAGCATGTAGTGTGACCAACTGTGGTCTTGTAGACATATTTTATCTATGTACAAATATTCTCTAAATTATTTTAGAATTACACGTACAATTTCTAATTATTTAATTATTTGTTCAAGTATTGGTATTTATTATTTAAATAATATTTTACAAAATTATACATTTTTCTGGACCCAAATAAGGGTTGTGTGGTACAGTTCACCCATCGGAGCAATTTTTTATTATTTTATTAATATTAAAGTTATTTTGTGAACAATTAATAAATATGTTTATTGAAAGGTTAGTATTATTTTAAGTTGATTGAATTTATATATATATAGATATGTTTAAATATATTAAATATTTGGAGTAGATAACATTTGAATTTTTACATATATTTATGGTATATATGTATGGATATCTATATATTTAATATTTGGAGTAGATAACATTTGAATTGTTATTTGAATTTTTTATATATTTATGGTATCTATATATTTATTGAGAGGTTAGTATTTTAAGTTAATTGAATTTATATATAAGTAGATATATTTAAATATATTAAATATGTGGATATGTGACATCTAAATTAATATTTGGATTTAAATAAGATTTAAATAGATTTTTACGGATATATGCATATATATTTATAGATATGGATAATATTAAAAGTTTAGATAAGAAAAGATTAGAAGTAAAAAAAAATATAAAAGCTCCCACTCAATGTGGTCGGCCCCACTGCCGACTACAACACATTAGTAGCAGCAAAGGGGCCCCCTCCCCTTACGCAAGCAGCAGCATATATATGTTGCTTGGCCGACCCTTTTGTTTCTTTCCCCCCTTAGCATATATACATATTTATGTATATACATAACTCTAAAACCCAAACCCTAATTTTATTCTTCCATCTCTTCTTCCTTCATCCTCCTCTCTCCTCCGCTCACCCCCTCTCCTCGGCATGCTGTCCGCGAGTACAGCAGCACCCCGCGCCAACGGCAACGGAAACAACAACAACAACAATAATTTCCACTTTAAGGTAACCCACTTCTCCGATTAATTTCTCTATCAATTCTATTCCGATTTTTGATCCGTAAATTCGTGTAGAAAGTCCCCATGACCCTCTATCATCCCTTCAAATCGATTTATTTATTTTGCAATAAATTTCAGTTTTAACTAGATTAAAAACCCCGCTAAAAATCAGTTTTTATAAACCCTAAAAACCCCGTACGAGGTACGTCCCGACAAATCGGGCGACCCCGTCATGAACCGAAAATACCGAAAGGTCCGTATCGAATTTGTGGACGTGCGATTTGACGGGATTCAAATTGGTTGCGTGTGCGCAACGAGATTGGTCCGTATCCGTCGATTTTTTGCGTATCGGGCCTTTCGGATTTTTTCAATTACTTTGTGCACACTCATCAAATCGCGACGAAACTTGCGCCATTGGACACGAAATATTTTTCTGGTCCTGTATGCCAAGTTTAGTCCGATTCTGAGACCGTTGGTCGGGACGCTATTTTGGCGGGCCCACAATCCCACTCAACGGGCAATGTTGTGCACGGCCCACCGGAATCCAAAATTGGACATACCGTTGGGTTCGTCTCATCAAGACAAATTCGTAGACATGTAGTTTGATGACTTTAGAGACCGTAGGTTCTGGCACGCATTTCGGTGCAAAGTGGGTCCAACGGCGGACATCGTTTTGATCCAAAATTACGATTTTGTCCCTGTTCCAGAATTTGACTTTTGGACAGGCGTTTTCTAGGTATATCTTCTTCACGAGATCATTTTTGATGTTTGTTTCAGCGACTGGAGTCATCTGTGATTTATGAGTTTTGGGTGCTGACACTTGCTACTCTTGGATTTGCCTTTCTCGTACCGCAGGCAAGATACCTTGCCATTAAACTGTTTATATTCAGTCTGTATTTATTTTATATGTCACTGTTCTTTATTTCCGGTTCTTACAGTTCCTGATTTACTGCCTGTTCAGTGATTAATAATTTATTTTGTTAGTATCCTTTGATTGCATGTTGACCTAGAGATAAGGGACTACCGTTGTGGTGTATTGCATATACCTTGACACAGTTGTACCACGAGGATGTGTGAGATGAGTATCATGTAGAGGTTCTTGCGTGTGGGCTGATCCCCCATGCGCATGCGATAGGGCTAACTGCTAATAGAGGCATGTTAGGAAACTTAGCAGTTAGTAGAGGTATGTGAGACATGGATATGACTCTACTAGGCATTGGGTGGGGAGAACATTACCTGACGTATGGGCTTCTATTCACTTCCCTTTTTACCTGTGCGCTCCACCGGAGACGCAGGCTCCAGGTGCCCTCTGACGTTATCCAGAGCGTTATGGACGTAGCCCCTTGCACATGGTGCCCTCTGGCGCTTCCCGAGCGTTATGGACGTAGGCCCTGGTGCCCTATATGGGAACTATGCCGATCCTATTTACAGTCAGGGCTCATGCGTTGAAGGTTTGTTCTTACTGCATAAACACATTAGATGGCTAGGTAACCCTCGTCAATGTCATATCACCCCGTTCCATTAGTAGCTTGGGACAATATCGTATTGCGGTATAGTGTACTACCCCTTGTCCTTGTTTGGTTGTAGGGGTAGTCTACTATTTCGATGATGAGGTATTGGAACTTGTTACGAGTGTGACTATTTACTTTACTTGTGATTTATGACATAGTATTTTATATTCAGTATTATGTGGCATGTTGATGTATCTTGTTACGTCCCTCTGAGGACTGGTTATCTTGCCAGGTGTGTTTCATGATTTCTTGCAGGTGCTCTAGCTAAGGCCATTCCTTCCTTCGTGGTGATTGCTCTTGGATTCGCCATTGCTCTCGCTTGCTAAATTCTTTCCTTGTAAATTTTTTTCATATTTAATTTGGTTGGTAGTGGACTTTGTCTCCGCCCAACTATTGTGTACATGACAAATTCATAGTTACTTTTATATCATATTTATCTTTGTGGATGAGATTTAGTACCTTGGTTACTGCATTTTACAGCTTATGTATATATACGAGGGTCCATATACTTTGTATGTATACAGCTGGCATGATTGCGTTCTAGTCCTACGTATTTTGGGACTGGGGCGTTACATGTTTTTGTGGTGGCCCATGCAGGTCGAGTTTGTCACCTCGGTTACGTAATTGTACCGATGTGAACCTGCAACATAGGATTAGAATCTAGGAATCTCATCCATACAGCTTGACCTCTTCCCTTGACTTCACATTTCGAACTCTCGATCGACCTCCTTGAATTGCATCTTGCTTGATTCCTTTCTACCATCGATTCTTATTTTCGTGCTTAGTGTCAACTAGGAAGATGACTACACTAGTATATGCTCCTAGGTCAAACACATGGCTAGAATGGTTATATTGGCAATTGGAATACATTCAAGACTCTAATTGAGTTAAAAGGGCTTTTTAGTGTGATTTAATGATTAGTAATTGGTAAAGTAGGATGTTGCCACGGAAAGTTTTTAATCTTGAGATTTCTAGATAGTAAACACCAGAGGATTCGTAGAATTTTATACTTGGTTTAAGAAATGGATTGGCTTTTTGAGATTTGATAATTTATTGAGTTATAGTTATACATCTTTGCACAAGTAAAATATTAATTTGCTTTTCGAGTTGTGATATTTATAATTTTTGGGTGATAGATATACATCTTTGAACAAGTATAAAATTTATTTGATTTTCGAGTTTTGATGTTTATGATTTATTGTATTATAGTTATACACCTTCGAACAATTATAAATTTGGTTTGAAAATGATCTTAGCTTTTAAAAATGGTCGTAGGAATTATTTAATTTTGAGTTGTACAACTAGCGATTTTCGTGTTTAGTAAATTTTAAATTTTAAGTGGAAGTAATGACAGTAAATTTTGGTTTAAATATTTGAAAGTTATGAAAACGATTTTTGAGAATTTTTTTTAAATGGTGTCCTATGATTGAGGATTTACAAATCTATTTAGATTTTTGGTAAAAAAAAAAAAATTTGACTGATAAGTTTATTTGAATCAAAAGTTTAATGTGGGATTGCTAATATTAAAATTTTTGGAAGAATTTTGAAGGATGTGATGGAAAGTTATTTTGATTGATTAAAGGAAGTTGCCATTTAGAAATTGTGATTTTGTTGGAATAACTTAGCATGAATAGAAGTTAAAATTGATGAGAGCATTGAACTTAATTTTGAAATTGCTTTTAATATGCTAAGAGTTTATTTTGAGTTATTTGAAAATTTTAGGGTGTTAAATTTTTGATTGATTGTGAAATTTTATGGATTCGTAAATTATGAACTCTTGAGTTAAATAGTGGAATTTAAATGTTAATTTTGGAAAAGGTTAGTAGTAACGTGATAAAATTTTGCTTTGAAATTTTATGAGAGTGATTTAAATTTTTATGATGAATTTGAACGGCTTGGAGTGAATACAAATTTTGGTGGTTTATTTTTGAAAGTTTATTTTTAAACTTTTGGTGGATACTTGAGTTAAATTTTACTGGTAGGCCCCGAGATAACCCTACTGAGTATTCCACACTAATTGCCATGTCACTTATGACCATGATAGTAGTATATACACAAGTGTTGTTAGTCATCTACCCAGCTATGTGACTGTATTTCCACCTCGGCTTACTCGACCTTCCTTCAATTCTAGATCTTTTAATTGCGACCTTCTAACCCACTTGCAATTTGAATAATGATTTAATGGTTCCTTAGCTGTATTCATCTGGGACTATCTTCTCTCCAGAGTTGTGTTCCTAAATTATTTTTGGATTCTTTAATTAATTTTATTTCATGCTTTAACTTAATCTTCTTTATTTTGTGCATTAATTATCATCTCGTAAACTCCCACTTTCTATTTTAGATCTTTTTGCATCCTTACCGTGACTTGTATATTTGGAGTACAACACTAGACTTTTTCTCTCAACAAATTTCATATGTAAGACCTAGACAAGCCCACCTTCATGTAGAAATATCATGTCCCACTAAAACACGTCTCCTTGTACACTATTTTCTTGATATGACCTTATGGTCAAAATGCCCAAACTATAACATTTACCATGATACCGATATATTCTCGACCACGTATAGGGATTCAACCTCAGCTCAATTCTTTCGACCCGATATGTGATTTTATTCTACTTAATTCGTAAATACTTAAATTTGTTCTTTATCTTGATTGCTGGACCCATTGTCCTATGATACTATTAGTTTAACTCTTGTAAGTTGGGTAGAATACCTCACAGCCAACAAAGCCTTTGTCCTTGTGACCCATAGTGATAAGTTTACTTAAACTATAGAATCTGAAGAATTCTAACTCATTTAGCCAACCAAGCCATAAGCAAGCCAACACTAGGACAACTGTATAGGCCCAAACTTCGGGCGATTGATTTTAAAAAGATCTTGGACTATTTAAAATTTCCTTCATTAGTACCTCCCTTGCTCATAACTTGACTATCTCATGCTGCTAATGTAGCTTCAGTTTTGCAAGCTTATTTCGTTATCAAGCTTGATCATGACATATTTTATTGGGTGCACCCACTAAACATATTGTCTAATCAGAACCGGTGCATGATGGTCTGATCAACTATTGCACTTTGGTTCGCTTATTATATCTTATTCTTTGCGGATGGAGATATAGTTAAACCTGCCTTAGAGTCTCATCCGCGACAGCATTGACAACTCTCTTTTGAATTATTTATGTCGCCTGTGAACCTCGTATTTCGTACTCGATAGCATCTTCTTTGAACTCCTTACTGTTTTGTCTTTTTAAAGACAGGACACTGTACTTGATAGATAGACACAAGAGATCACCTTTAGTTTTTTTTTTTTCTCTATCAGTTATCTTCCACACGAATTTAGATAGCCACCGACAGACCCGTGTGGCTATATCCTCGCCTTCAACTACTCCTCATTTCTCAACCCTAGAATTATTATCGTGCCTTTCCAAATGTTCTTGAGCACTCGAGAATGATTCTAATCATTCATTTAAATCAAACTCTCAATCGAGGCGATTAGTCTCCAGTTTCTCTCTAGGAACCACATCTCCCAAACGTCTAATTTATTTTCCTTGGTCCACTCACTTCCTTACTGTTCTTCTAAATTGGATATTCAAAATTTTGTTACCTTCACTAGCAATCCTTATTTGAATTCCATAACCATGATATATTTTTGTATATGTCGACTCCACAATTTTCTATTACATGGTGGTGTTGAACGTCGTTTTATCGTCTCCTCCAAATTTAATTGTATTTTGGTACTGACGAACTCATTTCTACCCCTCCACCCTATCTACCCTATTAATCCTAAATTTCGAGGGCGAAATTCTTGTAAGTTGGGTAGGATGTAAAACCCCTATTTTTTAAAAAATTATTTATTATTATATTATTAACTTCAAATTTATTTACAATTTATGATTTGTTTTTATTTAAAATGACCTTAGCCATAGTTGTGTTTTGAGCACAAGGCGACCATGAAATTTGGCACGGAAGATATAGCAGTGTGCCTTGACTAGTGTACTAGCCATGCCGGGGGAAGCCTTGCCATGGGGATGACCGAATTAGGAAAACCAGACCGAGTTGCGTAATGACTCATTTCAAATATTTTATTTAACTATTATTTTATTTAATGATCTTATTGACCCGGTTAGACCAAACCAACCCAAACTAGAGGGACCGAACCCAATCCCATGCAAGCATGTAGTGTGACCAACTGTGGTCTTGTAGACATATTTATATATGTACAAATATTCTCTAAATTATTTTAGAATTACACGTACAATTTCTAATTATTTAATTATTTGTGCAAGTATTGGTATTTTATTATTTAAATAATATTTTACAAAATTGTACATTTTTCTGGACCCGAATAAGGGTTGTGTGGTACAGTTCACCCATCGGAGCAATTTTTTTTATTTATTAATATTAAAGTTATTTGTGAACAATTAATAAATATGTTTATTGAAAGGTTAGTATTATTTAAGTTGATTGAATTTATATATATAGATATGTTTAAATATATTAAATATTTGGAGTAGATAACATTTGAATTTTATATATATTTATGGTATATATGTATGGATATCTATATATATTAATATTTGGAGTAATAACATTTGAATTGTTATTTGAATTTTTATATATTTTATGGTATCAATATAATTTATTGAGAGGTTAGTATATTTTAAGTTAATTGAATTTATATATATAAGTAGATATATTAAATATATTAAATATGTGGATATGTGACATCTAAATTAATATTTGGATTTAAATAAGATTTAAATAGATTTTTATGGATATATGCATATATATTTATAGATATGGATAATATTAAAAGTTTAGATAAGAAAAGATTAGAAGTAAAAAAAATATAAAAGCTCCCACTCAATGTGGTCGGCCCCACAGCCGACTACAACACATTAGTAGCAGCAAAGGGGCGCCCCCTCCCCTTATGCAAGCAGCAGCATATTATGTTGCTTGGCCGACCCTTTTGTTTCTTTCCCCCTTAGCATATACATATTTATGTATATACATAACTCTAAAACCCAAACCCTAATTTTATTCTTCCATCTCTTCTTCCTCATCCTCCT
>JANAVB010020788.1:0-25000 GCA_029216955.1 Iris pallida
ACATATTTTAGCGTCCCCAAAATATATGTACTTCAGCCAACTTCCATGTTAGTACGATTCGATCAGCCACGATATAACTCTCTTTTTTTGTAACACCAGTTTTCCAGATAAGGTAATTTTGAAATTTTGTAATTATATTATTATTTATTGATAATTATTTCATATTTTGATTTTTGGTGATTTTTAATCATTTTTAAACTATTAAAATTATGACTTGTGATTTTGACATTTTACTATTGTTTGGTTTAATTTCGAGAATTTGTCATCCCCAGTTTTCAGGAACAGGAGTATTTTTGTCATTTTGTATTTTTGAAATTTATTTTATTATTATGATATTGTTTTGGGCTTATTTGAGTCGGGTTCGAATTTCAGCTCAATCGGACTTGAAACGGGGACCGGGGTAGCGTTGACTTTAGTGGACCCACACATTAGTTAGCCATGGTCCACATGATAGAAATATTTTAGTTAGAGGTTAGACTAATTATTATGGATAAGGTTAGTGTGATTAGAGACTTTAGAATGACTAATTTACCCCAACCAATTAGCCCTTTCCTAATACTAATAGAATAGGTTAGTGGGGGCATTTTGGACCTTACCATAATAGGACAAATAGCCCATATGGCCAGCCACTTTGGGAGAGGATAGGCTCAAGTTCATTTCATTATTCTCATCACACTCTCTCTCTTGTTCTTCCCAAATTCCTAGAGAGCAATCCTAGCAATTTCTCCACCAAATCCTTCATTTGCCACCAAATCTTCTTTTTCCTTCTCCATTCTAGCCAAGGAGGAAGCTACCCAAGTTTGGGAGGATTCGGAGCTCGTTCGTGTCCTTTTGGAATCTTACGTGTCGGTGTCGCTCCGGGAAGGCTTTTTTTTCGATTCGATCTACCGGGAGGTATAAATCCCTTCTCTTTTCATTTCCTCATGCATATAGGTCTATTTTGAACCCCATAGGAATGACTCCCATGGTTGTATCTCCATTTGTGTCCATTTCGTGTCATTTGGAGGTCATAGGAGTGTCCTTTGTGTTGTGTTGTGTCCATGTGGGAAAATCCCAAATTTGGACACACTATGTGTTGTTGTTATGTATGAATGAATTATTACATGTTTAATCTCATTTTTGTATTGGAGATGTGTTCTATAGCGTCTCATATATATATATTAGTGTGTAGAGAGTGAGTTCTTGAATATTATGTTATATACTTGTGTTCTTTTGTCTCAAACTACCCAAATTCGTCATAATTTTATCCACGTTTTTAGTAGCAATACAACTTAGAAATGTCATAACTTTTAGCTTAAAACTCCAATTTATCTCCCATTTTTTTTTAAAAGAACCGTATCGAAGCTAGCTTTTCAAATATATATTTTAATAAGCCAAATTCTTTCTGTAACTTTTTGTAGAATTATTTGAGTGTCAGCTGTACGAAAGACGAATGCGTTTCGGTATTTTCGCGATTTCGGGAGTTTCGGACACAAAAATACGATCCGTTTGAAGTTTCGGAAAGCTAACATGAAGTACTACAACATACTTTAATCCTAGAATTTAGTGAATGCCCAATTGGTACAGTATTGTTTTAAGTAAAAGAGTGACTATACGATAAATATTTGTGTAACCTATGAGCCTATGTAGTATAGATATTAAATGAATTAGAGTATGTAATGCATGATATGTTAGATGAATGAAATGATATATAAATATATCCTATTTATATTAATATATATATGGTTGAATGCAAGCATGTAGGAATGCAATTAATGTAATATATGTAAGCAACATAAATGCATGAATGAAAGAATGATATACAATGCATGCATAAAAGTATATAATGAATGCTAGATATAAATGCAAGGTATATATGTAATGATAGATATGAATGCATAATGTATAAATATTGTAAATACATATCAGATTTCATATGTAGACATAGAACCAATACATAGCTGATATTTAGATTGAATGTTAGTTCATTTTAGGTTGTTCGAACACTGAACTGTCCATATAAGCATATATACCTTCCTTTTTCTATTGCCAAGCCAATTTCATTTTTAATATAGTGGAATGTCTATGAATGTAATGTTAACCTTCAACCCCTTAATTCGAAATGTTAGTAATTTTAGTATTAGATAATGCATGAGCAGTATGCATATGGGATGTGTGGCTTAATGGCAGATTTCAGATAACATGGTTCATTTTACGTGGTTAGTTACACCAGTTTATGGGATAGCTCACTTTAGTTATATGTAAATGTGGAACTAAACTGAGAATGAACTTCACCCTCTGCACAAGGACACCCCACTCTATATCAACCACCATGCCATGTAACCCTTCTCTAAATGATTGCTATAATATATAGATTTATGTAAAGTATAGATGCATGTTAGTTATAACTTAAATAGTCTCTACTCTAATGTATATAGATGTATACTTGTAGCCATGCATGTTAAGTATAATACATGTGTAATGTAGATGGGTTAGCTTTGTGCCATGTGTAGTGTAAACTCATAACTAGTGTTGATTTCTCTTTTCATGTACACCTCCATGTTCACACACACACATAGCTTTACATGTTAGTTCCTTTCTCTTATATATATATATATATATATATATATATATATATATATATATATTTATATATATATAATATCGAATATGCATGATAGTGATGTATCTTGATGTGTGACTTGTGTTGGCTTGTATAGCCTTGTGATTGGTGTGTGATTGCTAGACTAGGCTTGGTTAGGCCTAGTGAGACTTATTAGACTTGTTAGGGTTAGGAGTGGCCTAGTTGACCTAGTTGAGTGTAGTTGACTGGTGTAGTTGACTGGAGTTGACCAAGTATTGACTTTAGTCTATTTTGACCTAGAAACATACAGACGCATCGTAGATTACATTTATCATCCCATGTATACATCTCGACTTGTGTTGCTCTAACTAGGAGTCAGGTACCTCATCTCGGACAGTACATTTACTTCAGAATTCAGATACCAGGCGAGTATATTCTCTGACCGTTTCATACTTGCCTGGATTTACATTCTTGCTCTAGATTACTGTACTTGATGCTGACACGATTGTTATCACAGATTGGTACTATAAGGATCTTCTTTTGGGATGTTATCCCCTTGTATTCACTAGATACATATTGTGATGTGCGTTTCACTACCATATTATATTACTGAATACCTATATCCTTGTACACATTGTGCATATTGTACTCTCATTATCACATGAGTTCCAGGGATAGACCATTGTACACTATTGTATAACATTGTACAACTATTGTATAACATTGTACACCTATTGTATAATATTGTATATCCATTGTATAAATTGTACACTATTGTGCAAGATAACGTAACTGGAGTGGATCCTTGTGTATTGATTGGGGAGGGGAGTAGAATTGGTTATGTAATCAAATCCTATTGTACAAGATTGTATAACTATTGTATATGTCTATTGTACACCCACGTACAATGAAGTTACCATTGCATTTTCCTAGACCGTTTACATAACCATATTGTACTCTAAATCACAGTAGGCTTACAGTTCTTACTTATCATATTTAGATATTTTCTGTTATCAAATCTCTATTGTTTTTCATACACTTCTTTCTTTCAGCGTTTCATGTACTTTACTCTATTGCATGCTTTTATTTCCTAACATGATATGAACTGCGTGAGATGTTTTGTGCTCGCTCCCGTCCTGACTGGACCTGTTGAAAATTTTACGGAGGATGATGAGGAACCCTGCACCCTTACTTGGAGTTTGTCTAGTTGACACTCGCGACCTGGACCCCTGGGGAGGTTCAGGCAGCTGCTCAGGATGATACCTTGTATAGTGTAGATAGCTTAGACTGTTCCTTCTTTTCATGCTTAGATGTTGTCTTTATTTTAGAGTTGTATATTTTAGAGATGATGAGACTTGTATTCCATTTTTGCTGTACCTCAGTTGAGGATTTCTTATCTATTTCCATCGTGCTACATTCTACCTTAGATTGTGATTGAGTTGTACCTCGGTGTTGGCCTCCTTCTGGAGAGTATATTCATGTTATGTAGTTATAGTTTATGTCCTAGAACATCGTTCTCCGTCGACACTGTGGCGTAGGCTGGGCGTTGTTACGTTCTCGTACCGTCACGGTGGGTGCAGGTCGTGACACATTTTTTGTGGTGGCCCATGCAGGTCGAGTTTATGTAGTGGTATTCGAACTAGAGTATCACTACAGCCTGCAGTAGGATTAGATATTTTGGGGTACTCAATCACATTAGAAAAAACTCTTAATCAGATTCCTTTTATCCAATTGCTGCTTATTAATTTTCCTTGAATATAAACTGTCCTCCCTTAATTTTTTGCTTCATTCTCAGTAATTGCTTCTTATTTTGATCTGTCTTCATGATGGTTATGAAGACACGATCTCATCGCTTCGGTTCGGGGGATACTATCAAGAGGCTGGCCACCTCTCGTCCTGTTCATCAGGGCCTCGAGACCGCAGCTTCTGTGTCGACTCAGGTTGGCGTTTCTGCTACATTGGAGGTGCACCTCTATCTGTACAGAGATTTTCTCCCGTTATTTCTGATTTCTCTCAGCAGCGGTAATTCATGCAGCATCATCAGCAGACCAGGGAAAAACTAGCAGGGCGAGCTATCGTCAGGAAAGTCAAGGATACGCAGACCATTGGAGATCTTGCTGCAAGTTCCGTTATTCTTAATTCCATTCCCGCAATTGTCTTTTATAATTACCTTGAAATCCGATTCCATCTGTTCCTTGTTGATTGATTAATTTTGTCATGTTACTCTTTTGTTGTGTTTGTTTTTTCTTCTGAGAAAATATATGGGCTAGGTCACCTAAATCATGGAATCTAGAATCTCGATAGTCGTGTTAGTTGGCATAGTGAGGACATGTAGTCAGATTTTGGATGTATTCTTGGGTATGGGAATTTAAGGTTTTCGCCGTCGCATGCGGCAGTACAAAATTTTAAATACCATGAACCTAGAGGTACGTACCTTAGTCAAGGACTCTGTGATTATCGTAGCCTTGCTCACTAGCATGATGAAGGACTCTGACAACATGATTTTGGACAGACGCATATGATTAACAGATTGTATCTTGAGAAGGTTTAAACATCATACCCTTTTGATTGTTATAAATGACTTAGGAGTAGGGATATTTAGTTTTGTACAGCTTACACTACAACAAATATGGCCTACAATAGCATGCGCAGAACGCTATAGAAAGCCTTCTATAGCATATTCTGTCTGCTATGATCGCCCACGCTATAGTATGTCCAGACATGTGAACGCTATACATTATAGCGTTCATGAATGCTGTAGAAGGTTTATAGCGTTCTTTTATGCTGTTGATGTTTTATAGCGTTTATGAATGCTGTAAATACTTTATAGCATTCTAGAACGCTGTAGATTGTTTATAGCGTTCGTGAGTGTGGATTACTTATAGCGTTTATGAATGCTGTGGATTATTTATAGCGTTTGTGAATGCTGTGGATGATTTATAGCGTTTGATGAATTGATTGTCATGAACGCTATAGATGGTTTGATTTATTATAGCGTTCATCATATGCTATCGTGGTAGCAGCAATTTAGACATTTTGAGTGCTATAAACCTGCTACAGAAATTCATATTATTTCATATCTGCTACATATTTCATAACTTATTTTGTATCACATATAAATAACAATAATCGCAAAAAAATTCAATCGTAACTTGCATTTCGATCAATCAAGAAGGAAAGATTTGCCAAAATATGAAATGTTTCATTAGAACATTAGATGTACAAAAAGTAGTAGTCATTAAAACATTCAAATATAGAAAAAGTAGTTGTACGCCAAATAAACCATTCCATTTACAAAGTATTTGTAGTCCAAAATAAACTATTCCATTTACAAATATCTGTAGGCCAAAAAAACAGCTCGATCGCCTCTTTCCTTCTAGCAGCTATCCACAACCATCAAAAACATATACGCCAACCTACACAAAATTGAGAAGAAAACACATTATGATATAAAAAATAAGATAGAAATATTTGACACCATGAAATGAACTAAGAGATATCTAGCAAATACCTAGCAGTTTTTATAATAGAGTGATCACAATATTCCTGGCACAAATTGCCAATCCAACTTAAGGGATTATGATTAGAACTTTTACAAACTTCCATATGATACCAAGAGCACAATGTAAGAGCAACTCCTTCCTCAGTCAAATCCACAGAATTATTTTAAGCTCTACATTATAATGCTGTAAAACAGTCAATTCCACAGTACAATAAGTGTCCAGAACAGGATACACCAAATAAATGTGATTACAGAAAAAAATTTAGATATTAAGGCACTCTGCAACTGATAATGAACCACTTATATTAAACTTACAGCGCCACGTTCAAGTAGCTCAGTGACTTTTGCAGCTACAACACATTTACCTCACCACTTATCAATAGTGGATTCCGTCCCTCGTCGATAAGGACCGAATCAACTTCATCAATGATTGCAAAATGAAATGGCTTAGGCCTGGTTTGAGATATTCAGGTTTGCTGGTAAAGCAACATAAAAAAAAACATATAGAAGCCAAAAATACTTTTGACTATATCATCTCATAACAAGTTTTCCTTTGCTTCCAGAAAGATTATCCCGGAGGTAGTCGAAGCCAAGTTCCTATCGGACAAACATCATCATCATCATTAAAACATGAAACTGAAAATTAAAACTCAAAAGACTAGTTTAGCAACCGCTATGTTAAAAACACTGATGAAACAATGCACAAGCTCTAGCTGTACACATGTTCTATATTCCAAATACATCCGTGTTTGGAGAACATAAAGCATCTGAGAATACCCATGTATATAGGTATCATCGAGCAGAAGCCGATACAGTTGGGCCACTAACAATTATTTTCAAATACCAGGTTTAAAACGGAGGTCAAGACCATGTACAAAAGCAACTTACTGAATTATTAGTGTATGTTATGTCACAATAATAGTTGGATCTCCTCTCATCAGCAGTCATGCCCCTCTACAAGTTCCAATAACATTAGAAGAAACAATTACTTGCCAATACATACTTCAATAATCCATAATCAGCCACAGTATTTTGGAAGGATCTATGGTGGTTTGGCTAATAAGCAGATAAAGAAGGTGTGTGATGTGTGCGCACCTGTATAAGACCGACAGAAAGGCCAAGGAAACGATGAATGCGGCCCATCCATTCAGCATCGCTGGGCCAAATAGTCATTAACTGTCACCACTGGACATAAAAAACCAACAAAAACAAAATTTCATTAAAAGCAAGAATTTTGTGGTCAAACTAATAATGATTTCGCCATGACATGCATGCACGGTACTATACTTCTCACAAGTACATCTTCATGAAATAAACCATCCTATTCATAGTATTCTGTATATCTACTTGATGCTTACCTTGTGGTTCCAATATTAGTCTATATAAATCCGTTTTACATGTTATAATACAGCAAACATGAACAGAATGAGTAGAAAGAACTTTGAGAAATCTTCCTTCTCCAGCAAAAGATCAAAAAGAACAGGGTTACTGATGGTATACCACGCAATAATTGGCTGATTTTCCATGCAATGCAACCCAAAACCACTAAGATAGAATCCTAAAGTTCCATTTCACCCAATCAACATGAATATAGACGTGTCTAAAATTTATCATCTGTGCAAAAAACATTTGATTGCTATTTGAAGCAACAAGTAGTTAAGTACCATGAAGACCCTCGCCAGTGAGAGCATTAAGATAGGCGGCCAACGTGGAAACTAGTGTCTTCCCTTCCCCTTTTTATCTCTGCTATACACCCGTCATGTAGCACAGCCCCACCAATAATCTGAAAGCAATAACCATGATGAGAGAGATCAGAAGATAAGCTTTCCTAATTCATCTTAAAGTTAGCATTTGAACCTCCCCTTGACTAAAAAAAGGTTAGAACTGATGATTCTTGTACCTGGACGTCAAAGTGCCTCATCCCAAGCTTCCTCCTTGCAGCCTCCCGGACAACGGAAAATGCCTCTGAAGAGATGGAATTACTTAGCAAATAGTAAAGAAAAGGCTAAAAGTTCTGGCTCCCATGCAAGTAACAGGAAGTTGAGAGGAATACTTCCATACACCAACACAACCGCAAACAATACATCATCCTATCCTATTCTTTGGGCTTAGCTACGTAAATCTTCCTTTTCCATTCATCTCCACCAAGGTCCAATCATAAGGATTCGTTCAATCAAATATTCAATAGGATTTCAATGGAAATTATATTATTTAAATTTTTGCCATCAGCAACAGATACAAGACAACCCTCTAACATCAAATTTAACAATAAACTGGAACGAGTTAGAAGGCAGAAATACAAATGTACAGAAAAAGTTACCAGAGAGAGAAAATATCAGTACAACATATAAGGGAAGAAAATATCAGTACAACATATAAGGGAAGAAAAAGTTACACTAGTATTAAGACTTTTAGCTGTAGCGTCCCCATCTGATCTTTTTCAATTAATTCGAAGAAAATATCAGTACAACATATAAGGGAAGAAAATCAGAGTAAATTACATTGTAAATGCCTGTGAACATTGCTAGACAATTCATGGAATATACCAAGTTGTAGAATGATGATGGATGTAGTAATGGAATATTGAAACCAGTAATTTGTTGTGATACGAACCATCATATGAAGCAATTGTGCTAGTATTAGTATTGGTTAGGTGTACTCAAAAATCTCAATAATGAATTTTCTTTTATTGAAAAAGAAAATACTACATGAGAGTGGTCAATCTCGACTCTCGAGACCAAGATAGTTGCAAAGTTGTCCGAGATCCTTCATCTCATAAGGCTGTACTTAACAATATATGTGATTCCCAATCTGAATAGAAGTACTTGATCTTTGTTTCGTTGATGGTACGAGTTTTATACTATTTATTTAACCCTCTCTCTAAAAGCAATATGAAGAGAAAATTAATTATACCATAAAAATAAATAGATAAATAATAGCATATTGGTCTTCTGTAAATTGAATTACATAAGAACTTAAAATTATGACTTTCACATGAAAATCACCAAATGAGGTTTAATGAATTGTGAGTAAAATGATGTCAAGAGATTTTTCATTTGAAAAGAAGGTTACATGGAAAATGCAATATTGGATAAGAGATTGATACTAATTTAGCTAAACAATACTTGAATTATATATGAGAGGGCATTCAGACAGGTTAACCTATTTTCTCCTAGTGGAAAACAATTAAAATGCAATTGTGTTGAATCTTACTAGGAAGGTGTAGATCCATGAGTTTATCCAAAAAGTGGACTGGAAAAGTTTTTATAGAAATTGTTCTAGCACATCACCCTTAAAGTAAATCTGAAGCTAATGACTTTGAGAATCCAAGTAAATCACAACAAAATGAACGAGTACCGATTGTCAGGATGAAAACGTATTCTTTCTAACAAATAATGAACATTCGACATCACACAAGCAAAATACTATTTCACCATAACTCTCATCATAATCCTATATAATGCAGGATGGAAAAAGTATAGTTTATACTAATAGACCATATAAATAGATGCTCACTGCAATTCATTATCAACAAAATGTTTAAAAAGCAGCATTCATCAAACTCTGAAGTTTGGTTTGAAACCTCCAAGTAAAATGAACTTTGCATTACTATTCGAAGCATATTGACTTTCTTAGCCAGCTTCCAGATAATCGAGGATCAAAAGATTCAGCATAAACTTATTTCAGTATTAGTCGAGTAAATTATAAACATACTAGTCAATCACATTTGTACCATGAGTGCTTGTCTAGAGCCATGCCTCATCGCCCAGATATATCCGTGTTTATCTAGCCGTCGGTCATGTAACAATCCATTTATCGTCTTAACGACAAAGATAATAGTCAAAGCCCTATTATTGAGCCACACAAAGAAGATATATGCCACCCTAGTATATTTTTCCCAAAAGGATTACATAGCACATGCAACACAATCTCAGAAATTTAAGCTAAAAGACAATGATGATATAATTTAAATGACTGAAAGCATTCAAACTGTAAGCAGGTTAAATGTAATCTACGGCTTTAGAAAACATGTAATCCCTGATTGTTTACATTTGCAGAATCATCAATCACCTAGTCAAAAGTATTATAGAACCAACAACTGTTTCCAGTTTGACGAATACAAAAAGGGCATCTGTGAATGGTGCTGCTTCGTCAAATGGGTGAGAATGTGAAACCCAATGAGGAAAAACAAGGCTTTAGAAGTAGAAATCTTACTTGCATTCATGAGAAGCTCCGACGACCAGAAGTGGTTTCGGTAACAAATGTTTTCCAGCCATTGCTCGCTGCAGAAGAACGCACTAGCGACCTATATAATACAACTATAATCTGAGCCGATGTAAAAAATAACAAGATTAAACACAAAATTTACATATAAAAAAATGGATCATCACCTTAGTGAACCGAGTCTTGGAACTAGGGTTTACTCATTCCTTCTTGGGAAAGGATCCACACTATGAAAGAAATAACAAAAAAATCAATTCAAAACCCTAATCCTGATGAAATTAAAAACCCTAAGGAATTTGGGAACTCACAAATTCTTTCTAACTGCCCTTCTTTCCCTTCAAAATCATGAAAACAAAGATCAATCCTTCCTGTAGATGAATTACGAGACTTAACAAATATTTCCATCAAATAACCCATAAATAAGAGAAAAAGACAGGAAGAGAGAGAGGGCTGCACCGGCATCCTTGTGGAGGAAGAGAGAGGGCTTCATCTGTCTTCTTGTGAAGGAAGAGAGAGGGCTTTACTGACATCGAAAGAGGCGGAGAGAGCTAGGGCTTCACCGATGCCCTATGGAGATAGAGAGAGAAAGAGAGGGCTTCTCCAGCGCCCTTTGGGAGGAGGGGAGAGCTCCTGTTGAGACCAACAAAAAAATAAGCAAAGGGGGAAGGAAACACCTTCTCACCCCCTCTGCTTTAGCGCCCAATTTTTGGTTGGGGGGCGGTAAAATGAAAATTTGGAGGATAGGACGGGCTGAAAGTAAAGAAGACGTGGGGAATGAATTTCCAAAGAACACTTTTCAAATGTTGTATTTATTATTTAAAGAAGACAGATGTTGTAAATTTATATGCTTTTACGTCAATATGCTATAATTTGTTCTTTTATCATGTAAAAACGTTGCTTCTCCTAAGATTCGAACACGAGATCTGTTTTGACATACAAACATATGAATATTTTATATTCTATAGCATTCAGGAAATGCTAAGATAGTATTTTTATAGAACAGCAAAAAGAAGCTATTGTTGATAACATTCTATAGCGGGGACACCTGAACGCTATAGAAAAACTGCTATTGTAGGCCATATTTGTTGTAGTGTTATTCATAGGTAGTTCCTTCATAGTATAATGGTATGATGACTTGTAGAGTGTCTGTACCCTAGAGGTGATAGTTAGCATTGGTGTTAGAATAGTAACCCATTGTAGATAATTCTTCTGTTATCTATAATACCAACCAGTTACACATAGGATGTTAGTATGCCTTACATCCTTGATGATTATTACTACTTTTCCTTACCTTTTCCAGTGAGGCACCCATGACCAGAGCCTGCCTTTGAGTATAGTTGTAGTTTCACCTAAGACCGAGAGGTCTATTGTATAGATAGATTGCAGATGATATTGGCATATGGGATATAGGTTAGTTGGTATCTATAGGTCATTGTTGTACAGGGTTATAAACATGTTGTTTAGCCTATACTTGGTTCAGTTTTCCATTTTAGTTAAGTTCCCTTTGTGTTGAGTTCCTTTGTGTTGATCACCTTTATAGGCAGTGTGCAGACCCTTCACTAGATACCATGTCCCCTTGATTCAGACCATTCATCCTTAGCATAGTTCTAAGCATTGTTTTAGACCCTTATAAGTTTAGTCTGCCTTAACCCTTGGTTGATCAGTCATGTATATATATATAGAGATATACTTAGGATATATGTGATGGGTTGTTGTTCTTGAGCATATATATATATATATATATATATATATATATATATATATATGTGGTATTTGGTATTCATGTGCTTAGCTTGTAGGTATTTAGTTATAGGTGACTTGATAGGATTGGGAAGTTAAGAGCTAGTCTATTATAGAGTTTTTTTTTGCTAAATTCTGGTTGCCAACACCTAAATAGCTAGCATAGGTAAAACCTAAGAAGTTGACCAGTTGATGACCAAGTACTTGGATGTTGAGAAATTGACTAGTGATTGACCCTTGACTATGTTTGACCTAGAAGGGGTGCGATCATCTTAATTTCGAGGACGAAATTTTTATAAGGGGTAGGATTGTAACACCCAGTTTTCAGATAAGGTAATTTTAAAATTTTGTAATTATAATTATTATTTATTGATAATTATTTATATTATGAATTTTG
Organism: Iris pallida; assembly: GCA_029216955.1. Taxonomy (NCBI): domain Eukaryota; kingdom Viridiplantae; phylum Streptophyta; class Magnoliopsida; order Asparagales; family Iridaceae; genus Iris; species Iris pallida. The sequence continues at coordinate 12,427 of JANAVB010020788.1, forward strand.
GTGATTTTTAATCATTTTTAAACTATTTAAAATTATGACTTGTGATTTTGAATTTTACTATTGTTTGGTTTTAATTTGAGGAATTTGTCACCACCAGTTTTCAGGAACAGGAGTATTTTTGTCATTTTGTATTTTTGAAATATTTTTAAAATTTATTTTATTATTTATGATATTGTTTTGGGGTTATTTGAGTCGGGTTCGAATTTCAGCTCAATCCGACTTGAAACGGGGACCCGGGGGGTAGTGTTGACTTTAGTGGACCCACACATCAGTTAGCCATGGCCCACATGATAGAAATATTTTAGTTAGAGGTTAGACTAATTATTATGGATAAGGTTAGTGTGATTAGAGACTTTAGAATGACTAATTTACCCCAACCAATTAGCCCTTTCATAATACTAATAGAATAGGTTAGTGGGGGCATTTTGGACCTTACCATTATTGGACAAATAGCCCCATATGGCCAGCCACTTTGGGAGAGGATAGACTCAAGTTCATTTCATTATTCTCATCCACACTCTCTCTTGTTCTTCCCCAAATTCCTAGAGAGCAATCCCTAGCAATTTTCCACCAAATCCTTCCATTTTGCCACCAAATCTTCTTTTTTCCTTCTCCATTCTAGCCAAGGAGGAAGCTACCCAAGTTTAGGAGGATTCGGAGCTCGTTCGTGTCCTTTTGGAATCTCTATGTGTCGGTGTCGCTCCGGAAAGGCTTTTTTTTTCGATTCGATCTACCGGAAGGTATAAATCCCTTATCCTTTTCATTTCCTCATGCATATAGGTCTATTTTGAACCCATAGGAATGACTCTCATAGTTGTATCTCCATATGTGTCCATTTTGTGTCCATTTGGAGGTTATAGGAGTGTCCTTTGTGTTGTGGTTGTGTTCATGTGGGAAAACCCCAAATTTGGACACACTATGTGTTGTTATTATGTATGAATGAATTATTACATATTTAATCTCATATTTTGTATTGAAGATGTGTTCTATAGTGTCTCATATATTATTAGTGTAGAGAGTGAGTTCTTGATATATTATGTATATACTTGTGTTCTTTTGTCTCAAACTACCCAAATTCGTCATAATTTTTATCCACGTTTTTAGTAGCAATAGCAACTTAGAAATGTCATAACTTTTAGCTTAAAACTCGATTTATCTTCATTTTTTAAAAGAACCTATCGAAGTTAGCTTTCCAAATATATTTTAATAAGCCAAATTCTTCCTGTAACTTTCTGTAGAATTATTTGAGTGTCAGCTGTACGAAAGACGAACGCGTTTCGATATTTTTGCGATTTCGGGAGCTTTCGGACACGAAAATGTGATCCGTTTGAAGTTTTGGAAAGCTAACATGAAGTACTACAACATACTTTAATCCTAGAATTTAGTGAATGCCCAATTGGTACAATATTAGTTTTAAGTAAAAGAGTGACTATACGATATATGCATTTTGTGTAACCTATGAGCCTATGTAGTATAGATATTAAATGAATATAGAGTATGTAATGCATGATATGTTAGATGAATAAAATGATTATATATGATATATATCCTATTTTATTAATGTATATATATGGTTGAATGCAAGCATGTAGAAATGCAATTAATGTAATATATGTAAGCAATGCATAAATGCATGAATGAAAGAATGATATACAATGCATGCATGAAAGTATATAATGAATGCTAGATATAAATGCAAGGTATATATGTAATGATAGATATGAATGCATAATACATAAATATTATAAATGCAATATCAGATTTTATATGTAGACATAGAACCAATGCATAGCTGATATTTAGATTGAATGTTAGTTCATTTTAGGTTGTTAGAACACTGAACTGTCCATGTAAGCATATATACCTTCCTTTTTCTATTGCCAAGCCAATTTCAGTTTTCAATATAGTGAATGTCTATGAATAATGTTAACCTTCAACCCCTTAATTCGAAATGTTAGTTAATTTCAGTATTAGACAATGCATGAGCTGTATGCATATGGGATATTGGCTTAATGACAGATTTCAGATAACATGGTTCATTTTACGTGGTTAGTTACACCAGTTTATGGGATAGCTCACTTTAGTTTATATGTAAATGTGGAACTAAACTGAAATGAACTTCACCCTCTGCACATGGACACCCCACTCTATATCAACCACCATGCCATGTAACGCTTCTCTAAATGATTGCTATAATATATATAGATTTATGTAAAGTATAGATGCATGTTAGTTATAACTTAAATAGTCTCTACTCTAATGTATATAGATGTATACTTGTAGCCATGCATGTTAAGTATAATACATGTGTAATGTAGATGGGTTAGCTTTGTGCCATGTGTAGTGTAAACTCATAACTAGTGTTGATTTCTTTTCATGTACACCTCCATGTTCACACACATACATAGCTTTACATGTTAGTTCCTTTCTCTATATATATATATATATATATATATATATATATATATATATATATATAAAATATGAATATGCATGATAGTGATGTATCTTGATGTGTGACTTGTGTTGGCTTGTATAGCCTTGTGATTGGTGTGTGATTGCTAGACTAGGCTTGGTTAGGCCTAGTGAGACTTATTAGACTTGCTGGGGTTAGGAGTGGCCTAGTTGACCTAGTTGACTGGTGTAGTTGACTGGAGTTGACCAAGTGTTGACTTTAGTCTATTTTGACCTAGACAGCATACAGACGCATCGTAGATTACATTTATCATCCCATGTATACATCTTGACTTGTGTTGCTCTAACTAGGAGTCAGGTACCTCATCTTGGACAGTACATTTACTTCAGACATTCAGATACCAGGCGAGTACATTCTTGACCGTTTCATACTTGCCTGGATTTATTCTTGCTCTAGATTACTGTACTTGATGCTGACACAATTGTTATCACGGATTGGTACTATAAGGATCTTCTTTTGGGATGTTATCCCCTTGTATTCACTAGATACATATTGTGATGTGTTTCACTACCATATTGTATTTACTGAATACCTATATCCTTGTACACTCATTGTGCATATTGTACTCTCATTATCACATGAGTTCCAGGGATAGACTATTGTACACTATTGTATAACATTGTACAACTATTGTTAATATTGTACACCTATTGTATAATATTGTACATCCATTGTATAATATTGTACACTATTGTGCAAGATAACGTAACTGGAGTGGATCCTTGTGTATTGATTGGGGAGGGGGAGTAGAATTGGTTATGTAATCAAATCCTATTGTACAAGATTGTATAACTATTGTATATGTCTATTATACACCCACGTTCAATGGAGTTACCATTGTATTTTCTAGACCGTTTACATAACCATATTGTACTCTAAATCACAGTAGGCTTACAGTTCTTACTTATCATATTTAGATATTTCCTGTTATCAAATCTCTACTATTTTTTATACACTTCTTTCTTTCAGCGTTTCATGTACCTTACTCTATTGCATGCTTTATATTTCCTAACATGATATGAACTGCGTGAGATGTTTTGTGCTCGATCCCGTCCTGACTGGACCTGTTGAAAATTTTACAGAGGATGATGAGGAACCCTGCACCCTTACTTGGAGTTTGCCTAGTTGACACTCGCGACCTGGACCCCTGGAGGTTCAGGCAGCTGCTCAGGATGATACCTTGTATAGTGTAGATAGCTTAGACTGTTCCTTTTTTCATGCTTACTGTTGTCTTTATTTTAGAGTTGTATATTTTAGAGATGATGAGACTTGAATTCCATTTCTGCTGTACCTCAGTTGAGGATTTCTTATATATTCTATCGTGCTACATTCTACCTTAGATTGTGATTGAGTTGTACCTCGGTGTTGGCCTAGAACAGCGTTCTACCGTCGACACTGCGGCATAGGCTGGGCGTTGTTACGTTCTCATACCCTCACGGTGGGTGCGGGTCGTGACATTTCTAAATCCGACTTAGCATCCTTTCAATTGACTTATTGCTTTATTCACTTTGCCACAATCACTATCTCCCAGGCCACAATACTTAATATCAGGGACAAGTTGGTTAAGCTCTATACCCAAGCAGCACATTTCTAACGTTCGATCAAGGGTCTAACTTAGAGCCAATATATCAAGAGTTCACAACATGCAATCATATTCCTTCCCAAATCCAACAATATTTCTCACCGAGACAATTCACCTTTTTCAAAAAGGTACAATCCGACGTCACCCACTATTGATTACCCGAGTCAGGGTATAATTCTATGCAACAGTCAAGGTTAACTTAGCTACCCGACTATAGGTACACTCAAGTCTTACCTTACGATTGCAATTTCTACTTATGGCCGACATATAATCCTCAAGGGTCAAACATCTCTTAAGGCACAAGTTGAAGCATACATTCCCTTAGGTCAATACTCATTATCACTGTCTCTCATTCAATGCCACAAGGTCATCCTATGGGTCTCCAATGGTCACCAATTATTCAGTCAATCTCTAAGGTTAGCTACACTGACAGCTAAACTTAATCGTTCAGGTAACCCTAGAGTGGACGGCTACTAGGATACTAGTTTCTTATTCTTAAGGCCAACAAGCAACCAACAGTTTTAAGGAACTCTACCCAAACCTATGGGTATTAACTTAGTCTGAATAATTAATCGCCATTGTTGGCTATGCCAACAATTGGTAAGTCATCAATGGGTCGCTAGGGTCAAGTCTATCTATCCAGGATCTTCCTCAAGGAAATAATTTCCACAGAGGCTCACTCTAGACTTACCCAACGATCGACTAAGATCGATCTATCATCATTACGGTCAATTCCCAACCCGACATACGATTCTCATCGTTCTAATAATCCATCAAGTAAATTCTCAACGATTCAATTTCTATTCCAATTCCTTTATACCCATACGAACTCGTAAGCCAAGGCTAACTATTCAAGGGTCATCGATTCCGTTAGTCTCAATAGGACTATGGAACCATACATATCGTTCGTATGACAGAGTCATACCACTAAGTCATAAGCCAACAATCTATATTCCAACCAACAATCACCTATACCGACATTATCCGACAGGTTTACAATTTCTCGTTCCCATTTGTTTCTCAATCATCAAACTATCTTACGGGCATTCTTAAATCTCATGCAGTAATGGTCAAGTAGTTCATCCCATTCAATCCGACAATTTATGTATCACTTAACCATCCTCTAGGCAACACAAATAGTCAAGGTGGCTACTTGTTACTTTTCTAATCCCATTAAATTCCTCAGCATACATGCACATAGGCAACAACTATCCTTTGGTGATCAAGATGGATTAACATCTACCACACCTTAGGATCAAACACAGATCTCTAATATTCCTTTGATTCACCGACAATATTTTCAAAACTTTCAGCCACGCAACCAACTTTGTATTAGCCACATTTAATTTACATCCAACCAATTGAAGTCAACATTCAGATGTTCTAAACCACAACATTCTCTAGCCAAATCTATTTACCCATAGCATACTAACTGTCTTACTAGTCTGAGTCATCACTCGACTAAACAATTTCTATCCAAGCCACCAGTTACAATTTCGACAACCTCGCTACCCAATATAACTTCACCGTCTAGGGACACTCGAGTCATCTAGCAACAATACATGACTCCCAGCTACGTCTCGACACTACCCAGTACCCACAGATAGTCTCATGCTGTTCTATGGAAGGGTCAACATACATCTCGTTCTGATGTGGTAGAGGCAATATACCACTCAAAAACGAAGCCATCCTTAAACAATACCAACTAATCTATTTCGGACATTCGTGATCTATAATGATCATAACACTTAGCCAACTTCTCGGGGTCTCAATATCATAAGCCAACATTCTTAGGGTCTCGAAAGTACTAGTAAGCACATATGGGTCAACTCACTAGTTCTGCTGAACTCATCCATTAATTATTATTCCCAAATCTTTTCCCATCACATGCAATTCTCAATTTGTTACAGCATACCCAGCTACTTTTCTTTATTCCAAAATTTTAAACACATTTACAACATAGCTACTATGGCATCGAGTCATTGTTGGGTTATTTGTGTCCAAACCAACAACAATCATTCATTCAGGGGCATCAAAATGTATATAGACTTATTGTATGGAACATCCAGTGAGCAGCCAAGAGGGTCAATGAATTTTCAGACACGAACAACGTAAGGATGATTACAGAACAACAACAGCATAATCGTGGAAACAATCTTTGATTTAATCACGGAAGCAACGTGAGTGTTCGCGGAAGCAACTTTGGTTAATCGTCGATGCAACTTTGATTTGAAACGAATCAAAGAAGAGACCAAGGACGTAAAACCTGGCTTTGATACAAATTTGTCACGCCCCGATTCGTAGAGTCGTTTATTCACATATTTTATCTCTTGGAATCGATCGTCCTCGCTTGGGCGTGATGTCGTACAAGTCTGGTATTGCACTTGTACAAGGCAAAGATGGTACATAATCGATTATCTTCAAATAAGGACACATCACAGCGGCAAAAGCAGACAAATTGAAGTTAATAAGGACAATCTCTCTCATTAAATAGAAATACATCACTTCTTTATAGCAGCGGAGACAAAAGAATAACTTGAAGTCACACAGAGATAAATAAAACTATATTCTCTTTATTGATAATTGAAGAAGAGTTCAAGACTTGTATTGAAGTACAATGTTTACAGCACATCTCACTTTACATTTAAAGCCAACTGAACAATGCTATACAGCTTACATTTGATATTTGGATACATTGGATTACAACTCGATATACCGACTTAGCTTACAATCTCACTGGTACAACTGATTACAATATTCCATAAATTATGTCCTTTATAAACAGAAGACATCATCTTGTGTAAGGAGAGCTTCTGTATGCCCAACAAATCTTCGATGCCGCGGGACCAATCAAGCCAATCTTCGTGTATAGAATATCCCAAGCACGAGCACCTGCCCACAAAACGTGGGTCAGCACATCATCTATGTACTGGCGAGCAGAATCCAATCCACTCGCATAAACCAACATTAAAGTGATCATTTAAGCAAGCATTTATTAGAGTGATCTTTCTACTTGGGGCATAACATTAGTTTACAGTTCATGGGCAATAATCAGAGTGAAGCATGTAAACATATTCTTAGCAATATTCATGTGGACATATTATTATAGCATTCTTGGTGTTATCATGCAAAGGCGTCATTGAGGCGTCGTTAACATTAATATCTTAAACATGTTATAACAATTCTCACTTCAAGCATCACTTAGCATGGATGTTATGTTTGAACACTATTTATAGTAAGGCATCTTTCTAGCATACTGAATGGAACATGTTAAGCAGGCAAGTTAAACCAACTTATACAATATCACAATTATGTGATTTCTTGCCGATAGCCGACTTCTCGTACCTGCATCAAATACAGGTTATCCGATATACTTACTCTGCATGCACAAAATATTCATTAGCATGCATCCCGACTACATGGTCATTGGAGTTGTTAAACCATATGGACTCTTTTCATTTATTTTATTTTAAGATAATACGGTCAGCATAGTAGATGGCGAGCCTCTATGCCACCCTGCCTTATCCGTGCTTCCATAGCACTCATCATTATTTCCTCCTAGGCCGAATCGGTCCCCAGGGCCCTAGGAACCGTTCGAGGAAATTATTACTCAAACCTTGTATACAAGTTGTCCATGACCATGCGAATGCGTGTCCGACTCGATTGTGAACAAAATCGTATGGTAAAACATATTAAGAAAAGTAAAGGCAACAGTGCATCATTAGTCATATTCAATGACTTATTCATTTTATCATTACCATCATTTTATTTGGTGATCTCAACGATCCCAGCTTTATCATTTCTCAATCATTGCTTCATTGTAACTTATCTCATAACATTTTTTTTCTTAAGAGGAACGTAACATTCATTCATTTTATAGGGACATTTATTTATTCATTCATTCTTATAAGGGACATACAGCATTTCATATTCTTGCAACAGATATACAGAGAGTACATAATTCTAGTGTCTCATTCAGTTCATTGGGTCGATAGCATAGCCAGTTCATTTCTTATTCTATCATTCATAAGGCATCTCATTATTCAAGTGTCTATTTGTTTCGGCAGCATTAAGCATAAGGGCAATGTTATCAATTTATTCTCAGGCCTCGAATCATATTAGCAGTTCAATGAGTTGTACATTTCAATAATTCTCAACATAGCCATCTCTATTATTCAGCAACTAACATATGGGACATTTAGGGACATTTCATAGGATTTCAATACTTTATTTATTAAGCATGAAAGAGTAAGGAGGAGGAAGGACAGTTCCACTCACTTGCAATAAAGGGTCTTCCTGTTCCGATCACACATAATTCCACTATGCGTAGCTCCACCAGCGAGCCACGTTCTAATACCCATTCCATCTAGCCAGCTAAGTGAGACTGCATCAGTCTCAATTCTTTCGCTTCCCAACATAAGTCACCGTCCAATATTCTGATCCCATCCAATAAGCCAACCAAATGCCTCATACGGAGCAGGGCATTACATGGATGGCGAAGTCCTAAGAGAAAAGCACGGGCTTTCTCTTAGATTTTCTATGGATAAGCACCCCGAATCTTCACTTTTGTGCTGTACTCTGTGCCTCCACCCTCATCCTATATATATAGGATGAGAAAATCATATTCTAGTCATAATAGAATTTTCTATATAGTAATAAAATATGAATCTTATTATACCTAAAATATTCTATCAACATCCTATTTTAGATCATAATAGAATTTCCTAAAATAAGAGTTCTATTATATCTAAAATAGCACAACACCAATTATGAACATCCAAATCTAATCAAATTAAATATTTAATTAGAGTTGAATTTCATAAATATATTGTTACCAAATCCAGACTAGACTCAAACAATCTCCCCCTCCAGTATGATGAGAGGGTATTGACCCCATGGGTCCTCAACTTGACTCAATGCATGTCGTCGCACGACAGAATATCTGCTCCCCCATGCCACTGATCTCCGATCCCCCAAGTTTCTTTGTATCTTCTTTTATCTCCAGCTTCTCGACCGTTACGCCAACAGTAGCTGCCATGTGTAGCACCTCTTGCACCATTGAGACCCTACCGAGATCAATGGCACGAGAAAGATCGAAGTCCCTGACGATCAACTTCACTGTGAGTCTCGGCTGCCTGTCCCCGACTTTCGTCTTTAACCAAAAAGTGTTACCGTTCCGACGAGCTTCTTCACCCTTGGCTGGCCCAACCAAGCGAACGGTACGGTTCTCCCAAGATTCAAACTCCTGAACCTACCCACCTTCGTATCCGACACTAAAGCTCACCCGTACACATGTATCCTCGAGCAGAATACCTTGCATTGTGCACGTTGTCGACGACCCACAGTGTTACGCCCCGATTTTGAAGAATCGATAGTCGTCCCCGGGTATGATGTCATACGAGCCTAGGTGCGCTTGCACAAGGCACTTTCATAAGGTTATCCGAAACACAACAACAAAGAAAGTATGCAAAATAGATTGAAACACATTTGTATAGAAGAAACTTTACTTTATTTATTTTGAACATCATATTACAGACTCGATTACAAAGGTACCACGGGCTTACAAACTGACTTTATTACAATGAACGCTGATGAGATGGTTGTTCTATACATTAACATTCCTTCATACATAAGCAACAAAACACTCTCTTAGACATGGAATCAGAGAGAGTTGGTACGACATGGGTCTTGATCGAAGTCTTCAAAAGGTGAGAGATTTGCCTTCGCACACTAGCAAGGCTTCAAAATGTTGCAGCGTCGCCTTCAGTTCCGTGGTACGCTATCTAGGGTCGGAGCACCTGTGGAGAGCGATGATTAGTACGTTCATGTGTACTGGTGCGTGGCTAATTAATTTTTTTGCTCTCATTTGGTTCAAGAATTTAGGTGAAACATGCAACATCTTTTAGTGATCTTTCTAGCCATTCCTAGTCAGTTTCATGCAAGTAGTTTGATAAAACATAAATAAGGTGATTTACACTAGAACTTACCCATGGCAGAGTGTGTCGTGCAATATATAGCTTACCATGTTCTTCTCTATCAGATTTATATCAAAAGCTTGTAAATAATGCTTAGGTGATGGTCACTGGTAATTCAAGCTATTCTGGACGTATAGCCTAGTTGAGACGGCGACCCTTTCAACGTGGGTAGCTGGCCCCGTTGAAAGTTCCGAATGACCCGTGCTATCATCTAGCACATCTACCTTGCATTCCTCCTAGGACAAATCGGTCCCGTGGCCCCGGGTTGCCGTTTGAGGAAGCAAAATCTTGTGCACAAGTTGTGCATCACCGTACTAGTCTAAAATTAATTATTCAAGCATGGTCTACGAAATCTTTAAGAGCTAGCCAGTTTTTAATGTGTGCCGCCTTATCGTTGCAATATTCGTTAATCTATTCATCTTCATTTTGCACATATCTACAGTAACTATGGCATAGGAAAGCATGTATCAGTTTCATGTTATAGCTGTTCTATGGCAAGTGTACGTGAGGAATCATGCCACAATTTATTGATTCTATACTATAAAGATAAGCATATCTCCTTTTGTATTTATGATATATTTAAACCAGAGGGTCGAGGGGAAGGAGGGTCAGCCACTCACCTTGGGTTGATCGAGGCGAGGGACTTATTGGTTTGCGCTTAGACGTTACCTACGCGATCACCTAAAATCACACAAGCAACTAGTCAGAATACTGCGATATTCAATGAATGTGATAGGAAATATAAAATTCTGCAAGCCATGAAAACTATTGAAAATATTCACGAAAACACATTACAAAAACCAGGGCCAAAGCTAGAGCCAAAGAAGCAAGTGCAGTATGAAAAGCAGAGCAACGGGAGATCTCTCCCGACTCAGCCGCAGAGTCCATCCTCGAGGCGCAACCCGCTGAATATGGGACTTGATTCCGAAGAAACCATTCCATAATGAGAAAAGAATCTTAATTCAATCGGTCCCGTTCAATTGATTCAATCGATCCCGATCAATCGATTTTGATCGATAGCGACAGTGTTCCTTTTTTTGTGCACCCTATGGACGAAAAATGGGGCACGATGTAAGGACGGGGCACTACACCGTAACCAACTAAGAAAAAGTTTTGTCCTCGAAACATAAGAAAAGAACATACTTCTAAGAAAATAATGAAAAAAACTTTTTTCTTATCTCTGACTCGAGTAATCAGGTCAATTCTTCGACCGAATGATTCCTCCAGAGTACACAGACGAGAGGGATCCCTCAATTTCGAAGCAGCTTATCCTTGTGCTCCAAGACTTGGACCGGTTCTTCCATATATGATAAGTCTACCTTCAAATATAGCTGACCGATATCTACCACATGGCACGAATCATGCACGTAGTTTCGCAGCTGAGTGACGTGGAAGACATCATGCTCATCCGACAGTACTGACAACAATACAATATGGTAAGCTACTGTGGTGACTCACTTCAAAATTTTGAAAGTACCCACAAATCTTGGACTAAGCTTGCCTTTGGTTTCGAATCAGGTGACTCCTTGTATGGGCGTTACCTTCAAAAATACATGATCGCCTTCTATAAACTCAAGGGGTCTTCGGTGGATGTTGGCGTAGCTCTTCTGCCAACTCTGTGCTACCTTTAGTCTTTTCCAAATAAGATTGACCTTATGCATGGTTTGCTCCAACCTGCCGCTCTCCTACTTCATTCTAGCAAATGGATAATCTGCACTTACGTCCGTACAAGGCTTTGTACGGTGCCATCTGGATACTGGACTGGAAGCTATTGTTGTATGCAAATTCTGTTAGCGGTAGATGAACGTTCCAACTTGACTTGAAGTCAATTGCGCAGAGCCGTAACATGCCTTCGAGAATTTGATTCGTACGTTCTGTTTGGCCGTCGGTCTGAGGATGGTAAGCACTGTTAAAGTTTAACTTAGTCGCCATAGCCGACTGAAGGCTACTCCAGAAATACGACCGCAATCATCCATCCCAATTTGAGACGATGGATACTGGTACCCGTGCAGTCGCACAATCTCGTCAAGGTATATTTGGGCCAGATGATCGATGCTCCAAGTAACTTTGATGGCAATAAAATGCATTGACTTGGTTAGTCGATCGACAATAATCCAGACAACATCTTTTCCCGTGGCATCTTCGACAACCCAATAATAAAGTCCATACAGATATGCTCCCATTTTCACTCTGGAATGGCAAGGTTCTGTATCTCCCTGCCCTGTCTCTAGTGCTCAGCTTTTACTTGCTGATAGGCCATACATTACGATATGAAGAGTGCCACATCTCTCTTCATCTTGTTCCACCAGAATATTGTATGATGTCCTTGTACATCATGGTGCTACCTGGATGTAAGGAAAATTTTGTATAGTGTGCCTTCGACAATCTCTCCTTTCGCAGTTCTGAGTCATCCAGACATGTAGTCGGTCCTTCAATTTTAGCATGCCGGTCTCATCTTCCGCAAAGTCAGTCACCTTCTCCGCTGAAATCAGCTCTCGCATCTTTTTCATGTACGAATATTCCTTCTAAGCTGTCTTGATT
>JANAVB010020788.1:30000-54706 GCA_029216955.1 Iris pallida
GAAGTTCTTGCAATTTCTACAACGCGAACTTTGATCCGAAGTACTCGACCAACTTCAATTGTAAAGTGTGTACCTTCAATCAAGCCTCTGATTACAACCACTCTGAAACTTCTAGACCGTACCGCACTGGCAAATCGACTAGAGGATTGTAACTGGCTTGGGATTTGAAAATGAATAGCTCAGAATACTTTGGAAGAAGTAGTAGGCTTATAGAGAAGAGATATGAAAGTGAATGAGTGTGTTGAAATGATCGAAATCCTTCTCTATTTATAGTTTTTCCAAAGGCAGAATTCTGACAAAATTCGGGCAGAATTCGGGCAGAACTCTATGAGAAAATCTCGGTGGGATCCGTAACTGCAGGAAGACCAAGTTCAAAAAGCAACGTTCACTAACCGAACTCTGGCCGAATTCGGGCCGAACTCTGGCCGAGTTCTGTTGGAGTTCTATCAGGGTTTTTACAAATTAGTTTTTGGGCTTTTTGAAAAGTCAAACAGTTAGGAAGTAGTTTGGGCTTTTATAAGTGGGCTTATTTTCAAAATAAAAGGGTATTTTGAAAACGTTTCTTGGGTAGCCTATTTGCCAGTACGATGCAGTATACATCGTATTCCTAGACTCAATAAATATGCAAAAACATTGATAAAATAGGAAAACCAAGAGCCCTTTGATGACGCCTTTCTTCAAATATATGAGCAGACTTGAAGACGCCTTTTTCACTTGACGGCGGTCGTCCAAAGATAAACAGATCTAGAAATCTGAATACCTTTCGGGGGTGAAGCCCCCGAACCCCTGACGGGGGGCGCTGTCCCGTCGACCCCTGTCCGCTGATCGGGCAGTGGAACCCCCGAAGCGAGGCCCCGGATAGGTCGTTAGGCGGTTCAGAGAAATCTTCTTTTATAATCCGTCTTTGGCCCATCAATAATTCTCCATTGCATATGTCCTGGTTTGACAAAAGTTGATCATGCTTACTACATGTCTACAAGTACATGTTAGACAAAGAAAATAATATGATACAAGCTTATGTAGCTCAACAATATTGAAATAGTGAACATAGAGGACAATGCTAAGATTAGGACAATGCTAAGTTTAAGTAGCAACATGATAGTGATTACATGAATATTAGTGATGTCGATATGTTAAACTTAATTGATTAGCCATATTCAAAAACATGATATAATCATTGGGCTAACAGTTTTATGTTCAGGTATCGACTGAACACTTGAATATCTGACCAAGAGAAAGGAACTCAAGGCAGTAAACTATCTGAACACCAAATACCCAACAAATATACTGATTTATGAATGATGCTGCTCTTATTCCCAATCCAACATAAGACATATGAATATAACTGTGAATAGTCCATCCAGTGAACAGAACGTACAAGGGACCGAACAAAAGAGTTTCAAATCAATAAGGACTAATACCTAACATGGGCTAACACTTACATCAAGACTGAACAAGTTATTAAACATGGATGCCAATGACCAATCCTATCACAGCAGAACAGTGAAGCGCACAGGTCAAAGAATAGAACATCATGAACCCGAGCCCCCATAGCCATGTTAACCTATCAAATCTGCCCAAAACCACACGTTAGCATCCAACAATGCTAACATATATTATAACAATCATAGAAACCTAATTAAAATCAAAATTTAACCATTCAAAGCCTAAGAGTCATTTCATCAAACACTTGGTATGCGTATTCAATACTCTCGTGATACGCACATCAAACGAATCCAAAATTGACCCAACTCCTTCCAAATGCAAGAGGGACCCTAAATGAATGCACCTACATCAAGGAAATAGAAATTTGAGGGTTTAGAGGGCTCTTACCAATTGAGAGTTGTAATCTCAATAAAAACTTCTAAATCTAGATCTCTACAAAGCTCCAATGGTCAAATTGCTCCAAATGCTCACAAGCTAGGCAATAAAGGCTTACTATATTCAAGGAAAAGAGTTTACAATTCGTCTGAAGGAATTTGGACTCAATTTGGATATTAGAGGCAATTTGGGGAAGAATACAAATTAGGGTTAGGGTTTGTAATGAATGAGGGAAGAAAGAGGCTTGTTAGCTATTAATAGCAAAGGGGGAGACCACGTATGGCCGACCAAGGGTGTGGGCTTGGTTGGGTGCATTTTCTAAAAAGTCTTCTCAACTTGTCATTTAAAGCCCTTTAAGAAAAATGTCAAAATAGCTTATTGTTTAAGTCAACTAATATGTCCTACATGATATTCTAGCTAGATTAGAACCTAACTAAAGTTGTCGAATCTCACTAACTAAGTTTCTATGGTCATGGCTAACATCTAACCAATTTAGTTCTAAGGTTTTACCAATTAATGATACTGGCACAACACTTTAATTAAATAATATTAAAAGAATTAAAAAATTTACAAATTACCACAATACCCTTATTTTAGAATGTGGTGGTGACAAGAATAGTTCTTTTTATGCGGCTTCAACGATCTGGAGGCTAAGGAGATCACCTTGTCTCGCTGTATGAGCACACAACCCAAACCCTGGCCGGAAGCATCGCTGAATATTTGAAATCCCTCAATCCTGTTTGGAAGAGCGAGTATAGGGGCCGAAAAGAGCCGCTGCTTCAACTCATGGAAGGAAGCTTCACAGTCATTTGACCATGTAGTGCCCTGCTCCTCGCGGTCCACTATGTAATACCTACGGCTTGCTGACTCAGTCTTGAACCGAGTATTTGGGAAAACCTTTGCCGGTATCGAATGATCATGGATGAAATGCATTTCTAATTAATGGATCGGCCAAATGAATCTAAGAGTTTTTGTTGGATGATCTCTTTCATTGCTTGGTTTTTATGAAAGTATTTTCGTGTTGGTTTTCGATGATTGGTTTTCGTTGTTCGCTTTCGTCACATTTCACATTCATTCTGAATCTTGAGAGAAAGAGACCGAAGTATGCTAATTGAATGTTGGTACCAAAGTAGGAGGATGCATAGACGGTGCGTGATCATTGCATGATGTCCTTTCTTCTCTCGAACGATATTATTTTGGTGAGTTGCTTTAACCGGGCAAGCATTTAACTCAACGCCCTAAAATGATCTCATGTCCACTCTTTTGTTGCATCCCTCTGATCAACGATACCGAAAACAACAAAAGATAAGAATAAGCAATGAACTGCATGCTCACTCTTATGACTGCTACTTTATCTGTTTCAAATGAATGCTAACTAATGACTGTAAGAGAAATGAATGCTATCGAACGACTGAAAGAGAATTGAATGCTAATGAATGACTGAACGAATAAGACAAGAAATGAACATGTTGCTACCTGTTGCATTGCTAAGTTTTATCTGATAGAAAGAACAAGTCATGCATTGGTATCGGATAACTTGTGCACAAGGTAATAGTCTCTCGACGGTACTGGGGGCACCCAGAATCGATCGGCCTATGAGAGATTGTAATAGCACCCCGAGGTAAATGCTACACCTCGCAGACAAGGGGTGTTGTGTCTATTAGCGACAAGCTGAACCATGAGTCTCAGCGGCTATTCATGGGAATGGACCCATGAACTACTATGTAGTTAGGTGCATTCGTATGAATATATTGTTATTAGAAAACCTAACACTGAGCATTAATGGAAAAGTATGCTTCATATATATGCAAATTATTTTAACATATTTTATGTAGGGATGATTGTCGACGATGGGTAAGATTGTTACGAAATGTTTCTACTGCCATTATTTCTTATGAATTGTTAAAAAGAATCTAGACAAGTAGAAAGATCACATAATAATTGTATGCTAGCTTCACATATTGACTTAGTGCAGATATTTGTGAATTTTGGCCAAAAGCCGCTCGTCAGTACAAGATGTGTACTGACCCACGTTGTGGGCATCTTTTTTCAGCTAGCAAGGAGACAAAGGGATTTCAAGTGAGGCATTAAAGCTCGTCCAGCCCAGTAGAGCTTGTTTGTTGCCTCGAAGCATTTTCATTTGTCCAGTTGCAAATTTTTTTTGAAGGTATCTTTTCATTTCAAGTATGTAATAAAAGGATATGATGTATGGGCATTGTGGCTATTTTGAAAAGAGTTTCAAAAAGAGATATGTGAGCAAAAATTATGGCACTTTGAGTTGCAAGCTTTGTACTTTATAATCCTATCAAGTTAGGAATAAAAGAAGTATTTTCTTCTTAATTTTTTGTGTCCAATATTTGGTTATCTACAATGAAATGTTTTGTGTGCGTGTGTTTTACTTTGTCTAGTTGTATTGTGCAGGTACTGGCCTTGTGCAAGGCTTACACGACACCACGCCTTAGCGAGGATGAACGATCCCACAGGGATCAAAGCGAGGATGAACGACCCTAGCGGGATTGGGGTGTGACAGATTGGTATCAGAGCACGAATTTACATCCATGGACTCTTACAAATATCGTTTTCGAAAAAGTATATAAACTATTTTGATGGCTTTCAAAAATCCCGATTTTGAGTTATGAAAACCAATGCCCCATACAATAAGTCCATAATATTTTATGAGACTGACAGAAGTTGCATTCTTTTGTAGAGAAATTGCTCCTCGACTATCTGGCTCGACCGACCCGGTAGAATGGATTTTGGCCATGTTAGAAATTCAGCGATAGGAAGCTGAGAAGCGTAGCCTGGCACAACAGGCTCAAATGGAAACTCAACGGAAGGAAGCTGAAGAATGTAGCATGGCCCAGCAGAGACAGCTAGATGCCTTGGCCTAAATTGTATCTTCGCTAACGGCAAACTTGATACTACCGCAGTGGACAATCCAACCGGTACTCCCAAGATTAGGCCCGTAGATGGTGACGAGCCCCAGCCGACACACAAGCACTCTTTCTTTAGGCCAAGGACTTCTTGGATGTGAAACCTCTAAAATTTGAGGCAGGATATCACCAGACAAGATGATGGATTGGATCGATAAAATGGAAAGTCTGTTCACATTCATAGGAGTTTCGAGTAGCAAGAAGGTAGATTGTGCCACTTCACAACTAAGACTACGAGCAAAAGATTGGTAGAAAGCAAAAAAGCTGGCACTGCTAGCAATTGCTAGGGGTGGAAAGATATCTTGGATCTCGTTCAAGAAGGAATTTCTGGAGCAATATCTGCCTCATGACATCAGTCAAAATATGGAGAATGAATTCACGTCATTGAAACAAGGGAGCATGTCCATGGAGGACTATGAGTACGAATTTGCCAAACTGGCAATGTTTGCTAGTGTAGTGATACAAACTAAGAATATTCGCATGAATCAGATCATTCAAGGTCTGAACGACGACATTCAATTGAGTGTGCTGAACCAGAAATGTCAATCATATTCTCAGGCCTTTGAGGTTGCAGTACAAGTGGAACAATTTAGCGTGAGGAAGGCATCTGCGAAAGTTCAGACCGACCGCAATCAACCTGCAAAAAGATACCACAATAGAGAGAAAAAGATCGAGGGGGAAGTAAGACAAACAATGAATAACACCAGAGAACAGAGTGTACCTTCTATGGTTGTCGTGGGCACACCAAGGAAGTCTATCATTTTGCCAACAAAACATGATCTGGATGTGGTAGTCAAGACCATATCATCAAGAACTACCCCAAAACGAGGGAATGATATTGAGAAGCGTGGGCCATTGTGTCACATCCCAATTTTGTCGAATTGATAGTCGTCCCTCGGGCGTTATGCCGTACGAACCTAATTTGCGATCGTATAAGGCATATTCCTAAGGTAATCCGAGACACAAGATCTAAGAGAATAAGCAGACAAATTGACTCACACATTAAGTAAAGAGAACTTTGATCTTTATTGATAATAAATATCTTTTACTGACTCCAGTACAAGACTCATATCGTGCGGGCTACAACCTGACTCGATTACAAAAGAGTGCCGATGAGATAGCCGTTCCATACATTGCACACATTCCTCAATTAACAACAAAGTATCCGGGTGACCTAGAATGGAGGGACGCTGAGCCATCTTTTCTTGGACGGTTGAGTCTTCAAAATTAGAGTTACGGGGGAAAGTCTTTGACGCGCGGCCGAAGCATCAAAAATCACGAATGTTGCTGAGCTAGTTGGCACGTCCTTCCTGATTGCGGGACTTGCAAGAGCGAGGATCAGTACGATCACATGTACTGGCGAATGGCTAATTAAAAGCCAAGCTCTGTATTTGATTCAAGCAGTTTTATAAACATGTTAGCTAGCTATTTATGTGATATTTCTAACCATCCTGATCAATTTGCATGTTAACATATTTCGAGGCAAGCATATGAATTTAGAAACATTAAGCAGCTATTATATTCATCCTGTGTCATGTGCATTAGTTAAGCAGTGAAAGGGTGTGAAGGTCACTGGCAATGTCAAGCCATCACGGACTATAGCTGGGTTAGATGGAGACCCTTTCGCGATGGATAGCGAGCCCTGTGTGAAAGTTTCTGAATAATCCACGCCGATGTAAGGCTGGCGCTTGCTTTACTCATTCCTTCCGGGCCAAATCGGTCCCTTGTCTTAGACAATCGTTCGAAGAAACTGTACCTTGTCGACAAGTTGTCGAATGACCATTTTACAGAGTCTTGAAATATGCTATCTCTTTTCTAGAACCTTATCCTTTCTCTTTTATGTACGAAACTTAGCCTTTCTTTTGAACTTAGTCGATTTACTCACTTAATTATATCATTGCGATAAACGTTAATCGATTCATTCATTGTTTTGCATAGGCTAAGTAGAATTGCATAAGAAAGCACGTTTTCTATTTTCAATACCGGCAGTTTGATAGAAAGTGTTTTGTGAAGAATCGTGCCACGATTTCTTTGATTCTACACTAATATGAAAAGCATTCATTTAAACTTCATATTGATTTTGAAATATAGGGACGAGGCGAAAAAGGTCAGCCACTCGCCTTAGACTTGCTTCAAGCGAGCAACTGGTTGGCTGCGTTGACGTCGCCTACACGATCACCTGCAATCGTATAAGCAACCGATTAGAACACTGTGTAATTCAAGGAATTTTGTTATGAATGCGAAGCTTGAAAATGCAAGTCACAAAAACCCATTAGAAAAATTCAGGAAAAATGCATTCACTAATACGAAAGCCAAAGCCAAATCAAGTACGGTATGAAAACCAGAGCAACGGAAGGTCTCTCCCGACTCAGCCGCAGAGCCAATCCTTGAGGCACAATCCGCTGAATATGGGACTTGGTTTCGAAGAAGCCATTCCATAACGTGGAATGGATCTTAATTCAACCGTTCTCCTTCGATCGACTCGACCGATTCTGACCTATCGGTCCCAACCGAATCGATAGCGACATTGTTCCTTTCTCGCACATCTCGTGGATGGAAATAGGGCACGATGTAGGGACGGAGCACTACACCATAACCAACTAATAAAAAGTTTCTTCCTTGAAACTTAAGGATAGAACCTACCTCTACGAGAACAATGAACAAAATTTCTCCTTCATTTCTAATTGAAGCTCCCACGTCGACTGTTCGACCGAATGGTTCTGAAGAACAGATGGCAACTCTAAAGGGGGTGAATAAAGTTTATAACAATAATAACCAATTAAAAATTAAACTCTTTCACAAGCTGAAAGTAATCAGAGTAAATGCGGAAATAAATAAGGAGCAAGAAAGCAAACGCAAACACAGCCGATTTTTAACCTGGTTTCCCTCATGGAGGACTAGTCCTTGCCTAAGAACTCTAATTCAGGATTAAATCTACTATTTGTAAAATAGTAGTTACACCCCGTGCCTTTTCTTCAGAAGAGCACGTCAACTTCTTACAAAGATCGCAGTGGCGATGCTTGAAATTTTCAAAGCGACTTCTTGAACTCTTGCACAAACTCCTAACTGAAAAGTACTGAGCACTTGAGGCTTAGGGAGCTTGTGGCTAGTAGATGAAGAAGGGTATGGCTTGTATAGAGCTTTAAAGAGAAGAGAAGAGAAGATTGGACGATTAAAAATGAGAGAATTCATGGCCTATTTATAAGATACCAGGTAGGCAGAATTCGGCCAGAATTCTGGGTCAAATATTCAAAAATTTGGCCGTTGGACAACTTGCATCCAGCCAACCCTAAAAATTAGGGTCATGGATTTTAGGAGGCAGAGTTCGGCCCGAACTCTGTGTGGAGGCAGAGTTCGGCCCGAACTCTGTCTCCAAAGCACATAATGGGTCCAATTTGTAAATGGGCTTATTTGGATTTTTGTGGAGCTTTTGATTTGGGTTATGGGTATAGGTTAAGTCTCAGATGTTCAGCACAGCTCAGTTTACATAAGTCTAGACTCAATAAAATTGTAAAATACAGACTCAAAAATATATTGCATTACAGGTGCGAGGTGTCGTCTAGCTTGTATTGACTTTAGTCTTCATGTGTCGTATTGAATTATCACAAGTATCATATGGTCAATTCTATCAATATTTGGTTGACTGTGATTTTGTGCAAGTATCATATAGTCAATTCTATCAATATTTGGTTGACTGTGATTTTGTGTCAACCGGTTCCTCCAGAGGATGCGGACAAGAGAGATCGCTCGATTTTGCAGCAGCTTATCCTTGCATTCTAAGATTTGAACTGGCTCTTCAACGTAGGATAAGTCGGACTTCAGCTCCAGCTGGCCAAAATCTACCACATGGCTAGGGTTGTGCACGTACTTTCGCCACTGAGAGACGTGGAAGACATTGTGTACACCTTCTAGCACTGGCTATAGGGCAATTTTATAGGCCACTGGGCAACCCGCTCGAGTATTTCGAACGACCCTACGAATCTCGGACTCAACTTTTCATTCGCGCCGAACCGAGTAACTCCTCACATGGGCGACACTTTGAAAAATACGTGATCGCCTTCTTGAAACTCGAGGGGTCAACGATGAACGTCTGTCTAGCTTTTCTGACGACTCTGTGTGGTCTTTAATCTTTCCTAATAAGCAAAACTTTTTGCACATTCTGTTCTACCAGTTCCGGGCCAAGAATCTGTCGCTCTCTGACTTCGTCCCAGCAAATGGGTAATCGACACTTCCGTCTGTACAAGGCTTCATACGGCGCTATTTGGATACTAGATTGATAGCTATTATTGTATATAAATTCAGCCAGAGGTAGATGAACATCCCAGCTTGATTTGAAGTCAATTGTGCAGAGTCGTAGCATGTCTTCGAGAATCTGATTGACACGCTCCGTTTGGCCGTCGGTCTGAGGATGATAAGCTGAGCTGAACTGCAACTTGGTACCTAGAGCCGACTGAAGGCTACTCTAGAATTGCGACATAACCCGTGAATTCCGATCAGAGATGATGGATACTGGAACTACGTACAGCCATACTATCTTATCAAGATAAATCTGCATCATGCGATCAACGCTCCAAGTAACTTTAATGGCAATGAAGTACGCTGACTTGGTTAGTCGATCAATGATGATCCAGATGACATTATTTTCTCGCGGCGTGTTCGGCATACCAACAATAAAATCCATGCACACGTGCTGCCATTTCCATTCCAAAATCGCCAGATTCTGCATCTTCTCGCCTGGTCTCTGGTGCTCAGCTTTTACCTGCCGATAGGCCATACATTACGACACGAAGAGTTCCACATCTCTTTTCATTTTATACCACCAGAAGTTTGTACGGAGGTCCTTGTACATCTTCGTGCTACCAGGATGCAAGGTGTACTTCGTATATTGCGCCTCCGATAATATCTCATTTCTAAGTTCTGAATCGTCCGGAACGCATAGCCTACCCTTCAATCGAAGCATGCCAGTTTCGTCTTCCACAAAGTTGGTCGTCCTACCCATCGAAATTAGCTCTCATATTTTTTCAGGTACATATCGTCCTTCTGAGCGGTCTTGATCTTTTCTTGTAATCTCGGCTCTAACTGTAACTTTGCCAACTGCACATTCCAGAATCGGACTCAGAGTTTGATACCCATCTCTTCTAGGTCACATAGCAGTCTGTGGTCGATGGATAACGAGACAATATACTTCTGACTCAGAGCGTCTGCCACAACATTACCCATTCCCGGCGTATAGTGAATAGTCAAGTCGTAATCTTTGATCAGTTCAAGCCAACGCCTTTGTCGTAAGTTCAGTTCCTTCTGTGTGAATAGATAGGTTAGGCTTTTGTGATTGGTATAGATCGTGCATGCTTAGTGATGCCACAATGTCAACACGAACACAATCGCTGCTAACTCCAGGTCATGAGTAGGGTAGTTCTTCTCGTGTGGCTTTAGCTGTCGGGAAGCAAAATATATCACCTTGTTCCGCTGCATCAGTACACACCCCAAGTCCTGATAAGACATGTTGCTGAATATCTGAAAACCCTCAGTCCCTTCTGGAAGTGCGAGTATCAGGGCCGAGACGAGTCGTTGCTTTAATTCCTGGAAGGAAGCTTCACAGTCGTCTGACCATTCAAATGCGACTCTTTCTGGGTGAGGCGAGTCAGTGGTGATGCAATCTTCGCAAAGTCTTTGATAAAGCGTCGGTAGTATCCCCCTACGCCAAGGAAACTTTGAATCTCGCCGACGAACGTTGGTTGTTTCCAATCGACAACAGCTTCAACTTTATTTGGATCGACTGCAATACCTTCAGCTGAAATGATGTGCCCGAGGAATGCAACGATGCTCAGCCAGAATTCACATTTGCTTCGCTTCGCAAATAACTAATTTTTTCGAAGGGTCTAAAGCACGGTACGTAGATTCTCAGTGTGTTGCTGCCTATTTTTCGAGTAGTCAAGTATATTGTCGATAAAAACTACTACGACCTTGTCGAGGAATGGTCAGAACACCCGATTCATCAAATCCATGAAAGCAGCAGGGGCATTTGTTAGGCCGAACGGTATTACCAGGAATTTGTAATGGCCGTATCGAGTGCAAAAGACAGACTTCGACACAACGTCTGGCTTGATCTTGAGTTGATGGTAACCCGAGCGCAGATCAATTTTAGAGAATATTGTAGCTCCTTGCAGTTGATTAAACAGATCGTCTATGTGGAGCAGGGGACATTTGTTTCAGACGATGTCTTTATTCAGCTTACGGTAATCGACACAAA
This sequence comes from Iris pallida, assembly GCA_029216955.1. Taxonomy (NCBI): domain Eukaryota; kingdom Viridiplantae; phylum Streptophyta; class Magnoliopsida; order Asparagales; family Iridaceae; genus Iris; species Iris pallida. The sequence goes on from JANAVB010020788.1 coordinate 41,005, forward strand.
GACGCAATGAGCCATCCTTTTTCTTGACGGACAGCACGGGCGCTCCCATGGCGAGATGCTGGGTCGAATGAATCCCTTGTCGAGCAACTCTTGCAACTGTACTTTGAGTTCTTTAAGCTCTATAGGGGCCATTCTGTATGGGGCTTTAGAGATTAGTCGGATATCGGGAAATGTATCAATAGTAAACTCAATCTCTCGATCGGGTGGCATGTTGGGTAGTTCGAACACATCTGGGAATTATGTCACAACGTCGGTCTGACCCGTATTTGCACCATTTTGTCGCATGTCTCGAACGGACGCTAAATATCCTTCGCACTCAGAATGCAGCATCCGTCGAGCAGATATTACAAAGATTATCATGCAGGTCAGCGACGCCTTACCACACGAGTAGCAGAATTCAGGCACTCCAGGTATGCAGAATTTGACCCTCTTTTTAGCACTGTCTATGGTTGCATTGCACGGACCAAGCCAATCCATCCCCAGAATGATGTCGTAGTCTATAATATCAAGAACTATCACATCAAGACTGATCTTTTGACCACCTATACAGATGATTCCATCTCCGTAGACTAAATTTGCAAGTAGTGGCATGCCCGACGGTACGTTAATAGTAAGATCGAGACCCAGCGGTGTCAGGAGAAATTTGTGCTCGAGGGTGAAGTCTGCCGATATAAAACTATGTGTGGCACCTGAATCAAATAATACACGATTAGGTTTATTATTGAATTGTAGTATACCTGTCATGACTGTGTCAGATGCGAACGCTTTGTCTCGAGTCATGGCATAGACGCGACCCTGAGCATTGGAGCGATAGTCTTGGCTATTCTTTGGTGCGGTCTGTGGAGCCCGAGGTGCTTGGCCTCGGTTATTTTGATGTTGTTAGGGGCGCTGGTTCGGCTTCTCCAGACAATTACGTGCAATATGGTCCATTCGGCTGCACCCGAAGCTTGCTCCGTTCTTCAAATGGCACTCGTTGGCCATGTGCCCCTCTTTATGGCAGAAATTGCAGACTATTCGATCCTTCATCAGGTTGCCGCCTCCGTTGCCGCAATTTTGATGCTTGTGCGCATTGTTGCCTCTCGCATTACTATGGCATTTGTTATTAAAGTGAACAGCGCCGGTAGTAGCAGGAGGATACTCGGACTCCAGATGAAGGGCATGGTTCAGTGCCTCACCCATGTTTTTGTATCCAGGCACCAAAATGTGAGCACGGATAGAGGAACGCAGGCCCACTTGGAATCATCGAGCTCGACTTGTAGTATTAGGTAGATAGGCTCCAGCCAATTTGACCAGTTTGTTGAATTCGGCTGCATATTGTCGTACTGTCATATTCTCTTGCCTCAACTTCATAAATTTATTTTCTTTTTCCTGTCGCATGGTTGCAGAAAGATATTCGGTCTCGAACGCATTTTTGAATATGGCCCATGAGATCGCCGCCATCCCGTCTTTTCGTCGTATTGCCCGCTTCTGCGTAGCCCACCAATCGTGCGCGTTCATTCGAACTAGAAGTTGAGCACAAGCGATTTTCTTCGAGTCTTCGACACCCAAAAGCTCGAACTTGTCTTCCAGCACCTCCAACCAATCGACCACCACAGAGGGATCTTCTGTGCCATTGAAAGAAGTACGACGGATTTTCATAAATTTTGACATGTCAAAATTAGAACTTCTCGGTGGCGCAGGTGAGAGCATGGGCGCCTCCGATTTAGCTTCGTCGGATCGAACCGCAGGCTCGATCACGGCAGGCATCATCGTTGAATTATTGTTGACCACGACCGATTATATAATTTGTTGGAGTGTATTCAGCTGCTGCTACTGCAGCTTAAATTGAGCCTCAAACCGATTTTCGAATTGGGTTCGACGAGCCTCCACCTACTGACGATAGAGCTCATTTTGACGTTGCTGTATTTCGAGCATCTGCAGCATCTGTTGTATCGGGTTATCGAAAGATCCGGTAATGGTAGGCGTCGTCCCCGTCGGGTTGACGGAATGCTCAGGTCTGGAACTACTCGAGCCGCTGGTAGCGCTTGTCTCGTCCTCTGCCCGTGCTCCTGCAACTGCAGAGAAAAGAAAGACAACTCTCGTTAGTTTCAAAAATGTCCTGGGTTCAGCGTATGGAACAACTCATCTCATCGATACGAGGTCAACGTTTTGAGACTAGAAACTCGACACTGAAGGCCAAGGATGTAAAGCCGTGCTCTGATACCATTATGTCATGCCCCGATTTTGTTGAATCGATAGTCGTCCCTCGGGCGTGATGCCGTGCGAACCTAATTTGCGATCGCACAAGGCATAGTCATAAGGTAATCCGAGATACGAGATCTAAGAGAATAAGCAGATAAATTGAATCACACAATAATCAGAGAGAACTTTGATCTTTATTGATAATAAACATCTTTTATAGACTCCAGTACAAGACTCATGCCACGGGGTTACAACATGACTCGATTACAAAAGAGTGCCGATGAGATAGCCGTTCCATACATTGCACACATCCCTCAATTTACAACAGAGTATCCCATTGACCTGAAATGGAGGGACGAAGCTTCAAAAATTATGAACGTCGTCGAGATAGTTGGCACGTCCTTCCTGATTTGTAGGACCTACAAGAGCGAGGAACAGTACGATCACATTTACTGGCGAATGGCTAATTAAAATTCAAGCTCTGCATTTGATTCAAGCACTTTTATAAACATGTTAGCTAGCTATTTATGTGATCTTTCTAACCATCCTGATCAATTTGCATGTTAACATATTTCGAGGCAAGCATATAAATTTGTAAACATTAAGCAGCTAGTATATTCATCCCGTGTTACGTGCATTAGTTAAGCTGTAAAAGGGTGTGAAGGTTACTGGCAATGTCAAGCCATCACGGACTATAGCTGGGTTAGATGGCGACCCTTTCTCGGCGGGTAGCGAGCCCTGTGCGAAAGTTCCCGAATAACCTACGCCGATGTAAGGCTGGTGCTTGCTATACTCGTTCCTCCCGAGCCGAATCGGTCCCTTGGCCTAGGCAACCGTTCGAGGAAACTACACCTTGTCGACAAGTTGTCCAATGGCCGTTTTGTAGAGTCTTGAAATATGCTCTCTCTTTTCTAGAACCTTATCCTTTCTCTTTTATGTGCGAAACTTAGCCTTTCTTTTGAACTTAGTCGATTTACTCACTTAGCTATATCGTTGCGATAAACATTAATTGATTCGTTCATTAGTTTGCATAGGCTAAGTAAAATTGTATAAGAAAGCACATTTTCTATTTTTAATACCGGCAGTTTGATAGCAAGTGTTTCATGAAGAATCGTGCCACGATTTCTTTGATTCTACACTGTTATGACAAGCATTCATTTAAACTTCATATTGATTTTTAAATAGAGGGACAAGGTGAAGGAGGTCAGCCACTCTCCTTGGACTTTTTTCAAGCGAGCGACTGGTTGGCTGCACTGACGTCGCCTACGCGAACACCTACAATCGCATAAGCAACTGATTAGAACACTTTGTAATTCAAGGAATTTTGATATGAATGCGAAGCTCATAAACGCAAGTCACAAAAATCCATCGAAAACATTCACGAAAAGCCCATTCATGAAAATCAAAGCCAAAGCCAAATCAAGTGCGGCATGAAAACCAGAGCAACATGAGGTCTCTCCCAACTCAGTCGCAGAGCCAATCCTTGATGCGCAACCCACTGAATATGAGACTTGGTTCCGAAGAAGCCATTCCATAATGTGGAATGGATCTTAATTCAACCGTTCCTGTTCAATCGACTCGATCGATTCTGATCTATCGGTCCCGACCGAATCGATAGCGACAATGTTCCTTTCTCGTATACCCCGTAGACCAAAGGGTGATAAGACCCCAAAGGGTGATATGCCCCCGAAGGGTGGTAAGCCCCCAAAGGGTGATATGTCCCCGAAGGTTGGTAAGCCCCCAATGGGTGATAAGCCCCTGAAGGGTGGTACATAGTAGTCCCATAAATGGGAATTTTGATAGACCCAATAAATGGGATAAGGATTCAGAGAAGACTATGTGATCATATGAGTATATGTCACAAGTGATCAAAGAACCAAAGAAGCATATGATATGCCATGTAAGTGAAACACACAGAACATAGAGTACCCGATGCTCCCTGAAGGGATAAATCTCAAGAAGGGATCCATATAGTACTAATCCGTGTGACCAACTTGACAGTATCAATTAAAGTAATTTAATGCAGAAAATAATTCTAAGCAGGATATGAAATGATCAGAGAATGTACTCGCCTCGTATCTGAATGTCTGAAGTAAATGTACTGTCCGAGATGAGGTACCTGACTCCTATTTAGAGCAACACAAGTCAAGATGTATACAGGGGATGATAAATGTAATCTACAATGCATCTGCATGCTGTCTAGGTCGAACTAGGCCAAAGTCAACTCTTGGTCAACTCTGGTCAACTACACTAGTCAAACTAGGTCAACTAGGTCAAGACTGACCCAAACAAGTCTAATAAGTCTCACTAGGCCTAACCAAGCCTGGACTAGCACTCACATACCATCACAATGCTATACAAGCTATCAAACCTACAATTTACATATATATATATATATATATATATATATATATATATATATATATATATATATATATATATTTCATATACAAGCATCAAACTTATTTATATATTTACATACTACATTATTCATGCATATATTGTATTACCTATATTACATATCATACAAGCCTACCTTGCATACATACATTCATTCATATCAATTTTAGTTTAATGGTGAAATAAATATGTGTGTGTAGATAGGCTATCAATATTGTGTGTGTGAGTAAACATTCATGTGTGTACCCATATTTCAGGACAGTATGCTGGCAATATGTTCTCATCATGTGTGTGAGCTTGTGATCATAATTCAGTGCCATTATATATATGGGATATCATGTTCTCAGTTGTAGAGTGTGGGTATACATTTGTGTCTTAGATTTTTAGAAAACAGTGTTCAGTTTCCAGTTCCCTGTGTGTGTCAAACCATTCTCAGATTTTAGCTTCCATATAGTGACATGTGCTAGTGTGTACATATGTGTGGAAGAGTGTCATGTGTAGTAGTAATGTGTGTATGTGTCGAGCTATATGAGAACACATTGTTTAATTAACAATTCTCAGAAAATTAGTGAAAAAGGAAATCTCAGATTTCAATAGTGAGTCACAAAAACATTGTGTTAGCAGTAGTGTTCTCAGAAATTTGATTTGTATGTGTGTGTTTACATTAATAATGTAATGTGTCAATAGAATGGGTGTGTGTACAATTTAGTGAAATGTGGATAGTGTCAATATGACAGTTCAGTGAATAGAAAATCAGTGAGATGTAAGATAATGCGTGGATGAGGGGCAAGGAGTATACATGAGTGTGTCCCTGTCATAAGTGTTTGTGTATATTAATAGGAGACCTGTGTGTAGGCTCTCATAGCAGTCCTCAGGAAATAACAGTTTTCAGGAGAATTCAAGTAAATTAGTTTAACAGTGTAATAGGAAACAATGTGTGTAATGCCATGTGTGTTAGTGTAGAGGACAGTGAGCAATTTACAAAAGTGTGTAATAGTGAATCATGAGTGAAACAGTAAGGTGAGTCAATGCAAAATCTGGAAAATATAGGACACACTCCCAATCTCAGTTTTACAGTCCCATTCCATTCAATTAACACATAGAAGAATAACCCCCCTCAATTCAGATTTCAGTCCCATACCATTCTACAGTTCAAAACAGTCCTCTAAATTGAATTCTCAGTTTTACACACAAACTCAGATATCAAATATTGAATCTAACAGTTCAACAATACTCACATTAACTCATAAACGATCACTTGACAGTCCCCACATTATAATCCCAGATTTTGAATCACACAAACCACCAAAACAAACCAAATTCAGCATACTCTTAGAAATCAAATAAAAGAACATATTGGGGGTTAAAAATAATACAACTAACAGTGTATAATAGGTAAAAATGATTGACAAAACTCCAATATGAAATCTGGACTGAAATCAGTAAATAACTGATACTAAGGTTTCAGAAATTTGGGAAATTCGAGAATGAACAATAAAAATTGATTAAAAACACAAATACTGTGGTAGGTAAAGTATCTACATGTTGTATACGTGTCACACAAGAGTTTGTGTCCACCCAAGTGGTCACAAATTTGTCCAATCGCCTAAAATACAAAAACAGTGCACATACTAGACTGCTCTTCGAGCACGTGTTCACGTCGTTCGTGTGCACGACACGACACGACACAACCCATGTGGTTGTGTCCCAGGGTTAACTTAGTATAGGGCTAGGGTTAGGACACCCTGCCACGTGTCCACGTCGCGTGTGCAAGACACGAGACACGCGTATCAGTGTCCAAATTGACAGTCGTGCGCACAGTGCATTCCCCGTGCGCGTGCTCGTGCGTATCCGATACGACATATGGGCTCGTGTAACTTGACACACGGGGGTGGCAGACATTTCCCCTTGGTGTGTGTCAAGTTTCAAGTGTCGGGATGGCATGTGCAGAGAGAAAACAACCCCGAGTAGCAGGGCATGTTTCCTGCCCGCGCGCGTGTGCACGACCGCATGTTCGTGTCCAAAATCTTACACGACACAACACGAAGACGTGTTCAGAACACAAGAATCACACAAGCGAGATCAAAACCTATTTTTTTTATTCAAATACTTCTCTAAAATTAACACGAAATGCCCATTGGGGCATTTCATCAAACACATCAAATATGAAACTGATACGTGTCCAGTTAGGACACGAATGGACACGAATTTTTTAGGTTTTCCTATTCCTACAGTTATGTTAGGTCTAGGGCTCCCTAATAATGCAAAAATTTCAGGATTCTAAGGTGTGGAAATGAATTTACCTATGAGTGTCAAAAGCCTCAAAAAGCTTCAAAGAGAGGTGCTCCTCTTGATGGCCATACTCCTCCAAATTGCCCCAAGGCTGGGATTATCCTCCATGAACAGCAAGAGGGAGACAATTAGAATCTAATGCAAGTGGTTTGAACCAAAAAGGATTAAGAATGGAAAAGTTATGGATTAGGGAAGATGGCTATACCTCTTTCTTCAAAGCTTGAGAGAAAAATAATAAAAGAGGCAAGAACAAATGGAAGAGGCATTAAATAGGATGGGAAACCCTAGGTTGGCTGCCATGGGCTAATTAGGGTTAGGGTTTGGCTACATGGTGTGGGCCTATGGGCTTTAAGTCTCAAGTCATTAGTCATGACTTATGAAATTATAAGCCATTCTAGCCTAATCAATTCCTAATCCCTCCAAACAAGTTTCAATGAGTTAAACCTCACTAACTTAGGTCAAACCAAGTTTACTTAACCTAACCATGTGGTCTTAACCTAGGTTAGTCACTAGGTTAGTCTTCTAGTCAACACTAGTCAAAGTCAACTACAGGGCCAAAATCAATTCTACTAAAAATCACTAAAAATCACTAAAAATCACTAAAAATCATATTAATTCTAATAAATCTAAATAACTAATAATAATTCCAAATAATTCACAAAATTACAAAAATGACTAAAATACCCCTCAATCTAGAAATGATAAATGAAATACCCTAATCACATGGCTAGGCTCTAAGGTTACACTAGCAAGACACCAAATCAAAGTCATGATTTAAAATAGTTTTAAAAATAATTAAAAATTACTAAAAATCATAATATGAATAAATATTATTAAGTAATAATTATAATTACAAAATTTCAAAATTACCCTCTTCTGGAAAACTGGGTGTTACAATCCTACCCACCTTATAAAAATTTCGTCCTCGAAATTAAGATGGTAGCAGGCCTTCTAGGTCAAACACCCACAAACGAAGTCTTAAACATACCGTCAGATAATCATATGCGTCTGTCCAAAATTATGATACTCAGAATCTTCGTCGTGCTAGTGAGCAAGGCTACGATAATCACAGAGTCCTCGACTAAGGAACATACCTCTAGAATTATGGTATTTAAAATTTTCGCATTGCCGCATGCTGGACAGCAAAAACCTTAAATTCCCACACCCGAGAAATACATCCTAAATCTGACTATATGTCCTCACTATGCCAGCTAAACACGACTATCGAAGATTCTAGATTCCATAACTAGGTGACCTAGCCCATATGATTTATCTCAGAAGAAATCAAACATAACACAAGAACAACAGGACAAAATCGATAAATCAACAAGGAACAAAAGGAATCAAAATTTCAAGGCAGTTATAAGAGGCAATTGCAGAATTTGAGTCAAAAGAACGGAACCTGCAACTAGATCTCCAACGGCCTGAGCATCCTCGACTGTCCTGGCGAAAGCTCGCCCCTGGCCTGCTGCTGATGCTGCATGTACCTCTGCTGCTGAGTCGGTAAGGGAAATCCCCTCTGCTGGCCTACCGGAGCCCTAGCTCCTGCTCCCTGAACCGTCTGTCCCGATGACTCGGGACACTCTCTCAGACGATGATCGGATCCTCCGCAAAGCAAACATCTGCCCAGTCTCTTCCGGAATTCGCCCCAATCGTGTCCTGGTCTCTTGCAAAAAGGACAAATGATAACAAGCTGCTGTCCCGGGGTCTGCTGCTGCCCCTGCGGCTGCTGCGCCTGCTGAAAGGGTACGCGGTCCTGAAACTGCCGCTGCTGAAGGTAGACCCTCGGCTGCTGGTACTGCTGCTGAAACTGTAGAAGTAGCATCTGCTGCTGAAACTGTAGAGGTAGTATCTGCTGCGGATACTGTTGCTGAAACTGTAGGGGTAGCATCTGCTGCGGATACTGCTGCTGAAACTGTAGGGGTAGCATCTGCTGCGGATACTGCTGCTAAAACTGTAGGGGTAGCATCTGCTACGGATACTGCTGCTGGAAGCATCTGCTGCGGATACTGCTGCTAAAACTGTAGAGGTAGCATCTGCTGCGGATACTGCTGCTGAAACTGTAGAAGTAGCATCTGCTGTAGATACTGCTGCTGAAACTGTAGAGGTAGCATCTGCTGCGGATACTGCTGCTGAAACTGTAGGGGTAGCATCTGCTGCGGATACTGCTGCTGAAACTGTAGGGTAGCATCTGCTGCGGAGACTGCTGTTGAAACTGTAGGTGGGGCCTCTTGGCCGGGTCTGCACTGCCACTAGCTCCCTGAGTGTCTCGTATCCTCTTCTCCTTCAGCCCAAGATCGTCCTCCGCTGTCATGGTTTCTACCAGAATATGTGCGAAAGTGGAGTCGCGGTCGCTCTTGGTTTTATGACTTGATCTCCTTGATCAAACCCCTGCGGAACTTCTTCGCCTTCCCGACCTCGGTAAGGTCCTCGATGAATCTGCTCAAACGGCTGAACTCTCCAGCGTACTTCTCAACGGTCTGGTTTCCCTGAACCAAACTCTCGAACTGCGTCTACAAAGCACGGAGTGCTATATCGAGAAATAATTTCTTCTTGAACAGTTTCTTGAATGCTGCCCAAGTCTGACCGGCTGTACCAACCCTCAGTTCTGTCTGGTACCAGGTACGGGCCAAGTCCTGCATCTGACTGGCGGCTGCCTCGATCTGTAATCCTGCTGGTATATGTGCCAATCAAAATATCTCCTCAATATGCTCTATCCAATCGTCAGCGTATATGATGCCCTCTGTACCCTTGAAGTCTCGGGGTCCCATCTTCTTGAAGGAATGGATGTCTGGAGTCACTCCGCTGATATGGCTGCATCTGGCCTCCCTGTGGCTGAGCAGCCACCAGCTCCATTGTCGTCCTGACCAACTGGTGAGTATCTTGTATGCTCTGTCGGATATCAGCAGACTGGCTCTGCTGTATCTGCTGCTGAAACTCCAAGAATCGCTGGAAGAGGGTAAACATCTGAGCCGCATCTACTGTCCCTGAAGGTAACTGCTGCTGAGTCATATCTGGAATGACAGGGGAAGACCTTCGGACAGGTGGAGGTGCACTCCCAGAAGCTGCAGAAACTCCTATATGAGCAGAAATAGGGGGTGCTGTGGTCCCAGCGTCCACGATCGGGTGAGGGGTGGTAAGCCTCTCACCAACATCTGCTGAGCCAAAGCGATGCGATCGTGTCTCAATCACCATCCTGGAGACAGATAAAACAAGGAATCAATACTGAGATTGAATCGATAATTCAAGGGAGGACAGTTATTCAAGGAAGCAATCTTCAACAGGAATTTAGATGGTAGGAATCCAGTTAAGAGTTTTCCCTAATGTGATTGAGTACCTCAAAAATAATCCAAATCCTAATGCAGGATGTAGTGGTACTTTACTTCGAATACCACTACACAAACTCGACCTGCATGGGCCACCACTAAAAATGTGTCACGACCCGCACCTACTGTGAGCGTACGAGAACGTAACAACGCCCAGCCTACGCCGCAGTGTCGGCGGTAGAACGCTGTTCTAGGTCATGAACTATAACTAGCATGATATGAATACTCTCCATAAGGAGGCCAACACAGAGGTACAACTCAATCACAATCTAAGGTAGAATGTAGCACGATGAAATAGATAAGAAATCCTCAACTGAGGTACAACAAAAATGAAATACAAGTCTCAATATCTCTACAATACATCTCTGAAACAATGACAACAGCTAATCATGAAAAGAAATAGTCTAAGCTATCTACTCTATGCTAGGGTATCATCCTCAACAGCTGCTTGAGCCTTCCCAGGGGTCCAGGTCGCGAGTGTCATCTAGGCAAACTCCAAGGTAAGGGGTACAGGGTTCCTCATCATCCTCTGTAAAATTTTCAACAGGTCCAGTCAGGACGGAAGCGAGCACAATACATCTCAACAGTTCATAGCAGGTTAAAAATATAATCATGCAGTAAAGTAAGATATAGATACTGAAGAAATACAGTATATAAACAGAAGAGAGAGAGAGAGAGAGAGACTGTAATAGAAATATCTACTATAAGTAAAGAGCTACCAATGACTAGTGATTTAGAGCACAAAGTCGACATGTGAACCGCTTGATTTGTACATGGCTATACTAAAGAGGCGTACATGGCTATTCTACTTTGGAATTGTTCACATGGCTATTTATACTCCTCGTACCCCAATTAATACACAAGGATCCAATCAGGTTATGTTATAATTCTATGTAACAGCCCGAAGGGTGGTAAGCCCCCAAAGGGTGATATACCCCCAAAGGGTGATAAGCCCCAAAGGGTGATATGCCCCCGAAGGGTGGTAAGCCCCCAAAGGGTGATAAGCCCCCGAAGGGTGGTACATAGTAGTCCCATAAATAGGGATTCTGATAGACCCAATAAATGGATAAGGATTCGGAGAAGACTCTGTAATCATATGAGTATATGTCACAAGTGATCAAAGAACCAAAGAAGCATATGATACGCCATGTAAGTGAAATGCACAGAACATAGAGTACCCGATGCTCCCTGAAGGGATAAATCTCAAGAAGGGATCCATATAGTACTAATCCGTGTGACCAACGTGACAGTATCAAGTAAAGTAATTTAATGCAGGAAATAATTCTAAGCAGGATATGAAATGATCAGAGAATATACTCACCACGTATCTGAATGTCTGAAGTAAATGTACTATCCGAGATGAGGTACCTGACTCCTATTTAGAGCAACACAAGTCAAGATGTATACAGAGGATGATAAATGTAATCTATAATGCATCTACATGCTGTCTAGTTGAACTAGGCCAAAGTCAACTCTTGGTCAACTCTGGTCAACTACACTAGTCAAACTAGGTCAACTAGGTCAAGACTGACCCAAACAAGTCTAATAAGTCTCACTAGGCCTAACCAAGCCTGGGCTAGCACTCACATACCATCACAATGCTATACAAGCTATCAAACCTACAATTTACATATATATATATTTCATATACAAGCATCAAACTTATTTATATATTTACATACTACATTATTCATGCATATATTGTATATATTACATATCATACAAGCCTACCTTGCATACATACATTAATTCATATCAATTTTAGTTTAATGGTGAAATAAATATGTGTGTGTAGACAGGCTATCAATATTGTGTGTGTGAGTAAACATTCATGTGTGTACCCATATTTCAGGACAGTGTGCTGGCAATATGTTCTCATCATGTGTGTGAGCTTGTGATCATAATTCAGTGCCAGTATATATATGGGATATCATGTTCTCAGTTGTAGAGTGTGGGTATACATTTGTGTCTTAGATTTTTAGAAAACAGTGTTCAGTTTCCAGTTCCCTGTGTGTGTCAAACCATTCTCAGATTTTAGCTTCCACATAGTGACATGTGCTAGTGTGTACATATGTGTGGAAGAGTGTCATGTTAGTAGTAATGTGTGTGTGTCGAGCTATATGAGAACACATTGTTCAATTAACAATTCTCAGGAAATCAGTGAAAAAGAAAATCTCAGATTTCAATAGTGAGTCACAAAAACATTATGTTAGCAGTAGTGTTCTCAGAAATTTGATTTGTAGTGTGTGTTTACATTAATAATGTAATGTGTCAATAGAATGGGTATGTGTACAATTTAGTGAAATATGGATAGTGTCAATATGATAGTTCAGTGAATAGGAAATCAGTGAGATGTAATATAATGCGTGGATGAGTGACAAGGAGTACATGAGTGTGTCCCTGTCATAAGTGTGTGTGTATTAATAGGAGACCTGTGTGTAGGCTCTCATAGCAGTCCTCAGGAAATAACAATTTTAGGAGAATTCAAGTAAATTGGTTTAGCAGTGTAATAGGAAACAATGTGTGTAATGCCATGTGTGTTAGTGTAGAGGACAGTGAGCAATTTACAAAAATGTGTAACAGTGAATCATGAGTGAAACAGTGAGGTGAGTCAATGCAAAATCTGGAAAATATAGGACACTCCGGATCTCAGTTTTACAGTCCCATTCCATTCAGTTAATATATAGAAGAATAACCCCCCTCAATTCAGATTTCAGTCCCATAGCATTCTACAGTTCAAAACAGTCCTCTAAATTGAATTCTCAGTTTACACACAAACTCAGATATCAAATATTGAATCTAACAGCTCAACAATACTCACATTAACTCATAAACCATCACTTGACAGTCCCCACCTTATAATCCCAGATTTTGAATCACACAAACCACCAAAACAAACAAAATTTAGCATACTCTTAGAAACCAAATAGAAGAACATATTGGGGGTTAAAAACAATGCAACTAACAGTGTATAATAGGTAAAAATGATTGACAAAACTCCAATATGAAATTTGGACTGAAATTAGTAAATAACTGATAAGGTTTCATAAATTTAGGAAATTCGAGAATAAACAATAAAAATTGATTAAAAACACAAATACAGTGGTAGGTAAAGTATCTACATGTTGTATACGTGTCACACAAGAGTTTGTGTCCACACAAGTGGACACAAACGTGTCCAATCGCCTAAAATACAAAAACAATGCACATACTAGACTGCTCCTCGTGCACGTGTTCACGTCGTTCGTGTGCACGACACGACACGACACAACCCACGTGGTTGTGTCCCAGGGTTAACCTAGTGTAGGGCTAGGGTTAGGATACCCTGCCACGTGTCCACGCGTGTGTCAAGACACGGGACACGCGTATCAGTGCCAATTGACAGCCGCACGTACAATGTTCCCCGTACGCGCGCTCGTGCGTGTCCGACATGACCCGTGGGCTGTGTAACTTGACAACAGGGTGGCAGACATTGTCCCTTGGTGTGTGTCAAGTTTGAAGTG